>PVLD010011381.1:0-65599 GCA_004027595.1 Dinomys branickii
TGTCAATTAATTCCAGGAGTTTTCTTGTGGAGTTTTTGGGGTCCTCCATGTATAGTATCATGTCGTCTGCAAATAGTGATAGTTTGACTTCTTCCTTTCCTATCCTTATTCCTTTTATTTCTCTCTCTTGTCTGATTGCTCTGGCTAGTGCTTCCAGAACTATGTTGAATAGGAGTGGTGACAATGGACATCCTTGTCTCGTTCCTGACTTTAAAAGTTTTCAGTTTATGTCCATTTAGTATGATGTTGGCTGTTGGTTTGTCATAGATCGCTTTGATCAGATTGAGGTAGAGACCATCTATTCTTATTTTTTCTAAGGTTTTTAACATGAATGCATGTGGGACTTTATCAAAAGCCTTTTCTGGATCGATTGAGATGATCATGTGGTTTTTGTCTTTGGCTGTATTTATATGATGTATTACATTAATTGATTTGCAAATATTGAACCATCCCTGCATTCCTGGAATGAATCCTACCTGGTCGTGTTGTGTAATTTTCCTTATGATTCACTGTAATCTATTTGCAAGTATTTTGTTGAGTATCTTTGCATCTACATTCATTAGAGAGATTGCCCTATAGTTCTCTTTCTTGGTTGGGTCTTTCTCTGGTTTTGGTATCAGTATAATACTTGCCTCCAGAAATGTGTTAGGGAGAGTTGCTTCCTTTTGGATTTCATTGAAGAGTTTGAGGAGTGTTGGCATTAAATCTTCTCTGAATATTTTATAGAATTCTGCTGTGAATCCATCAGGGCCTGGGCTTTTCTTTGTTCGTAAGTTTTTAATGACATTTGCAATCTCATTAATTGATATTTGGTTGTTCAGGATTTTTACGTCTTCCTGATTCAATTTTGGAAATTTGTACCTTTCTAGGTATCTGTCCATTTCTTCTGAATTTTTTATCCTATGGAAGTAAAGATTTTCAAAGTAGATATTAATGATCTTTTAGATTTCTGTGGGATCTGTAGTGATTTCATCCTTTTCATTCCTTATTGCATGAATTTGAGATCTTTCCCTTCTTTTTTTGATAAGGTTGGCTAGGGGTTTATCAATTTTATTTATTCTTTCGAAGAACCAACTCTTTGATTCACTAATTTTTTGTAGAGTTTTTTTCATCTCAATTGCATTAATTTCTGCCCTTAGTTTTATAATCTCCTCCCTTCTTTGGGCTTTTGGTTTGGCTTGTTGCTCTTTTTCTAAGAGTTTAAGATGTAGCATTAGGCTATTTATTTGCTCTCTTTCTGTTTTCTTTGTATATGAGTTCATTGCTATAAATTTCCCTCTGAGGACTGCTTTCATTGCATCCCACAGATTCTGGTAGGGTGTACTTGCATTTTCATTTATTTGTAGGTATTTTTAAATTTCTTCTTGAACTTCTTGTGTGACTTATTGGTTATTTAGGAGGTTGTTGTCTAATTTCCAAGCATTTATGCAATTTTTGGAGTTCATTTTCTCATTAATTTCCAATTTCATTGCACTGTGGTCCGATAATATGCATGGGATAACTTCAATTCTTTTGGATTTAGGTAGATATGCTGTATGGGCTAGAATGTGGTCAATTTTAGAGAAAGACCCATATGCAGCTGAGAAAAATGTGTATTCTGATGTTGTGGGGTGGAACACTGTGTATACATCTACTAAGTCCATTTGTTCACACTTTTGGTTCAGGTCTGTTATTTCTTTGTTGAGTTTCTGTCCAGTTGACTTCTCTTTCTGCGTTAGAGGGGTGTTTAGGTCCCGTATTACAATAGTGTTATTAGTTATTTGATTTTTCACGTCTGTTAAGATTTGACTTGTAAATTTAGGTGCTCCATTGTTTGGTGCATAAATGTTTAGGATTGTTACCTCTTCCTCTTGCAGCTTTCCCCTAACTAGTATGCAATGGCCTTCTTTATCTCTTTTGATTGTTTTTGGTTTGAAGTTTACGTTGTTTGCAAACATAATAGCTACCCCTGCTTTTTTCTGGGAACCTGTTGCATGGAGAATTGTTTTCAACCTTTAACTTTCAGCCTTTGGATTTCCTTTTGAGTAAAATATGTTTCCTGTATGCAACATATCGCTGGATTGTGTTCCTTAATCCACTCTGCCAATCTTTTCCTTTTGACTCTTGAATTGAGGCCATTTACATTAATGGTTATAATGGTTATATGTTGGCTTATTCTAGTCATGTTATTTACTTGTTGTTTTCTTCTTTTGCTATCTGTTTACTTACTTGTTCTGTTGGAGGGTTTATTTCTATTGTTGTTCTTGGGATTGTGGTCATGTTTTTTCCTGTCTAGAATATCTTTTAGTGGTTTTTGCAATGCTGGTTTGGCACTCATGTAGTTCTTCAGTTGTTCTTTGCTGTGGAAATATTTTATTTCTCCATTGAATTTGAAGGACAGTTTTGCAGGATACATCAGTCTGGGTTGGAAGTTGTTTTGTCTCAGAATCTGTAATACCTCACTCCAAGCTCTTCTTGATTTCATGGTTTCCATTGAGAAGTCTGCTGTAATTCTGATGGGATTTCATTTATAGGACATCTGTTTCTTTTCTCTATCAGCTTTTAATATTGTGTTCTTTTGCTGGATGTCTGGGATCTTGACTATTGTAAGTCTGTGTGTGGTTTTCTTTGGATTATGGATCGTTGGGGCTCTATATGCCTCGATTAACTGTACTTCAGTATCTTTTACCATGTTTGGGAAGTTTTCTGCTATTATTTCAGCAAATATTCTTTTTATATCATTTGTGTTGTCTCCTGCTGTTTCACTAACTCCTATAACTCGAATATTAATTCATTTTGCCTCATTTTGCAGCTGTTGGATTGATTTTTCTTGGATCCTTGATGACTTTATGAGATCCTTCCCTTCACACTCATTAGCTGCCATGCTGTCTTGAAGATCTGAAATTCTATCTTTGGTTTCATTTAAGTAGTTTTGCCAGGTTTCAATGGAAGTTTTCAACTCCTGGCAATCTCTTTGGATCTGTTTCATTCTTGGTAATGCATTCCTAAATTGCTCTTGTAACATTTCCGTTTGTTTCCTATTTTCTTCTATTCTTTTATCTATTTCTTCTCTTTGTGTGCGGAACATTTCTTCCATTATGGTTTTCAGTTCATTTTTTATCTGAGAGAATATTTCTACTTTAATGTCTTTTGTGGCCTGATGGAGTTGTTTCTTTACTTCAGATGTGATTGTTTCTGAGATTGCAGGTATGTGACTAATTTCTGCTTTAATCTGTTCTATGGCCTGTTGGAGTTGTTTCGTTACTTTCGATGTAATTGTTTCACAAATTGCAGGCATGTGGCTTATTTCTGCTTTAATCTCTTCTATGGCCTGTTGGAGACGTTTCTTTATTTTGAATGCAATCGTTTCAGAACTTTCAGGTATGTGGTTTCCTGGTTCCCCTATATCCTCGCATCCAGGACTTGTTCTGGGTGGGATTGTGTTCTAAGACTGTGTTTTGTTCTTCTGTCTTCCCATTTTTGGATATCAGATTCAAACTATTGAGCTATAAATTACCCAGGCAGTTCACCAGGCAGAGGACCATTGCAAAGGCTGCTCCAATGGCTCCTTCTCTTTGGGGGAATGTCCCTTAATCTTTCTGCTAAGAGTTCCGCTCAAAAGGCTGCTGAGATGCTGCTTTGTGGGCTGAGCTACTCCCTACCCAGAGACCTGGCCGGGGCGTGTAAACAGCTCCCTTGCCCGCCCAGGGGTCTCTGCAGGCATGGGGGCCGAGCTCCTCCCCCACTCGGTGATCAGGTTGGTCGTGGCGGGCAATCAGCTCACCCATCTCAGAATCCGTGCAGGCAGGAAGTTCCCAAATTGCTAATATTTCGTGCTTTGCCTGCGATCTGCTGCTCCCTTGTGCTTCTCTGTCTCCTTGGCGCTCTTGCAGGGGTCATTGGTCACAGCCGCCACAGTCCCCATGGGCTGCAGGCTGAGGAGGGCAACGGCAGCAGGGACAGGGACCAGAGCAGGACCCTGGTCCGCAGCCCGGATTAGCACAGCCTGCCTGAGGAGTGTGGGCTCCAAGTCCGCTCCACGCTGCAGCCACCAAAAAGCCAATTTCTGGCAGCAGCCACCCGCAAGCCGTGCAGGGTCGGGAGGCGGGAGGGTCTGGCCTGCTGCGGGCGCCCTCGGGTCACATGGACCTGGCTGAGCTGCAGCCCATGTGCCGCGCCGAGTGCCTCGGATGCCCAGCACTATGGGCCCACCTGCACCCGCCGTGGCCCGGGCAGCGCAGAGCAACACATTCAGTTTGAACTTCGTGGCCACAGCCCCGGCACTGGCTCATGCCAAGCCTGTCTTGAGCTCGAGCTCTCTAGCAGGGAGGGTCTTTGTTTTGCTGCTCACCTGATCGCCATCTTCCTGGAAGTCTCTTGTTTTTTATTCTAACCAGTCTTCCCTATATTGTCCTCACAAATTTTTGACTCTGATGAATATTCATAAGTCTTCATGTGACATTTTATACTGCTGTTTAAAAAGTAAAAGTATCTCAAAAAATTAAATAGGTTGTAGAAATTATGCAGAGAAAACGTTCATCTTAATTTCCTTTTTATACTAGAAAAGGGGAAGATTTAAAGCAAGATAAGGTACAAGTACAAGGAAATACAAAAATTTCCTTAAATTTTTAGAAGATATTTGTAATTAATTCTGATTCATCCTTCTTTACATATTATATTGCAAGTGTACAGTCTCACTTCCTTAGGTTTTTGTTTTCAGCAATCTCTACTTATACTTTCCAGTTTTATAATAATATGTCAACAGTACACATTAAATTTGTATTGGAATTAACCCATATCTTCTAGTTTCTTTTAGATATTTGAAATATCTTTGTTATTAATTTTTAAACAAAAAGAAATTGGAATGACAGTAACTAACAAGATTTCACCATTAGAGATTGTTAGTTGACTGTAGCCATCTTAAAGATGAAATGCAAGAAATGAATGACTTCATTCCAGAGTAGCTAAATATGTAGGTCCAAAAATCAAAGATTTTTAAAATGACCATTGTCATCCTAAAGCATGTTCATCTCCTTCATTATCCCACATATGAAGTACACGTTCTGCTTAGCTTCAGAATGAAGTAGCACACATGCTTTATCTCTGACATCACAGCACAGTTGCCCGTGAGACTAGACTTTGGCCACAGGGCTTCAGCTTCATTTTCTCACTGACGCCACCCTCATCTGGGAAAGCAGCTGTCTAGAGAATGTCTGGATCATGCTCATAGTGGTTTGCCAGACCCGAGTCCATGGCAAATTCAGGTGGGACAAGAGCAGACTTGGCAACCAATACCAAGTCCAGATCTTCAAGCCAGAGGCAGAGCTTTTCAAATGCCATAGCACTAAAGACATTTCTTTTGCTGGGAAATAGTCAATTTTCACTTTCACTTTTTAAAACCTTCATATCTATATTGTTACCACACTGCATGACAGAGATGTTTGCATGTGCTCATACCACATCTCTGTGCTAGTTGGGCACATTCTTGTAAGTGATTTTTAATGTTATATCGAACATTAGGATGAGTGTGAATGGCACGTGGTAGACATCTCTGTCTACCAAAGTTTCCCCAGAAAGCTACATCTTATAGACTGAACTTAGTAGGTTTTCTGCTGGCAGGAGACACAAGGGAATGCAATTCAACACTCAGTGTGCCCACATACTTCTCAAATTTATAAAGCACCATTTCACAAATGTAGCTTTCCTGTGCCACTATTACCTTCCAACACAAGTTTGAACTGAACCTGGGGTTTTCCGTAGGTAGCCATCATACTATTTCTTCCAGAAGTGACTCTCCATCTATTTGACTATTCTGTATTCTCCAGTTGTCAGTATACTTCTATGTACCCAATTCATACCGATCTCACCTAAAGTTGGGAAGATTAAAGCTTGTAGACACTAATCTCTAAGGCAACATTTTTATTGTAGTAGAAAGCACATATCATGAGATCTACCCCTTAGCACCCGTTAAAGTGTAATATGCAGTACTGTAAGCTGAGTACAATAGTGTAGGGCAAGTCTTCAGAGCGTTCTCATCTGCTAGATTGAGGGCAAGCAGAACTGAGGGCTTCAGCTGTACCTAAGGCCTTGCATTTTGTCAGTTTTTAAAATGTGAACCAAATACACATCTTCTAGATGAGAAACTGTACTTGCTGAGCACCAACTGCCCATGTTTTCCCTCCCCCAGGGATGCACTATTCCTCTTTCTGTTTTAACACTTCTAAACTCATTTTGCTTAATTCTTAACTCACTTTCAAAACCGATCGTAAGCTTTATGTCTGCTAATTTACACTGTAAAGCTTTTTGGAATGTTTTAGCTTTTAATTGCACACTGTTCTCTATGTTTTCAATTAAAGTTACTGTATTAATAACTTCTTAAAAAGTGAAATAGTTTAAGCAGTTACCAAATATTGTAAACATCCATATATCCCTGATTCAGCTTTGTTAAATTTTCATGTTTCTGTGTATTTGGCTCACATTTTAAAAACTGTGACAAAACGAAAGGCCCTAGGTACAGCTGAAGCTCTCAATTCTGCTTGCTGCAGCAATGGTCTGTTCCACCCTAGAGGTAAACACTATTCCAAATCTAGTGTTTATGAGTCACACACATGTTTCAAAGTTTTAACAGAGACCACCACCTTTACGGGCATGTAACCTGTGCAGCTGCATAGGGCCTGTGTTTAGAATGGCCCTGCGCTCAGTTTAAAGTTCTGTTGTCACCATTTTGAACCGTGAATAAATTTTGAAAAGGTAAGCGGTCCTTGTTGTGTAAGGTTTGAACACTTTGATGGGGGGATATAGCGCCCCAGTATCCCATGGGATGAGAAGCAGGACTCCTCGTAACTGAGAGTTGCAAGTGAAAGAAGGATGCCGTGTAGGGCCACACAGAGCCTTCTCGCTAGGAGCGAGACACCAGCAACTGCAGCTGTGAAAGGAGGCTCGTGGAAGGCAAGTGGGTAGGGCAGCGAGGTTTCCTGGAGCTCCTGGATTGGCTGATTTCAATAATTTCACCTGCTCTGGGCTGTCATTTGATACCAGGCCCCAGAGTGTTGGATCCAGAAAGGCGCATCTAGGGACATCTATAATCTGTCAATCACGGTCCGTCCCAGTATTTATTCTCTCTCATTTTCATTTTTTTTTTTAGTTATGATTTTTCTTTTAATTTTCTCCCTCATTTCTTACAAAACTTAATTTGGCTCGTCCCCTTTCTCACCATTTCCTCTTGTTTTCTCATGATCTCTTTTCTGAGTTTCTTTGAATGAACTTTCAGAGAAAAGTAAACTCTAAAGACAGATGCCAAAATGTTCGGTCATCACTTCCATCTATTCTGTCCAGCCGTCCTCTGTTTCCTCTGAGACTTTGCTACCTCCCCCATCACTGTTCTTACAGGATTGTTGTATTGAGCTTGTACCAGTTATTTTTTCGTACTCAGAGAATGAGGCATTTTCCTGGCCTAACTATTTGCAGGAAACCCCTTCAGAAAAATTATTTGTCTTGGTACGTTTTGAGGTTTTTGTTTTCATTACTGGAAATTGAATCCAGGGCTTTCACACTGAGCTACTTCCCCAACACTTTCCACTTCTTAAAATTTTGATACAACATCTTACTAAGTCACTAAGTAGCATAGGCTGGACTGGAACTTGGTATCTTTCTGCCTCAGCCTCACAGAGTTCTGGGATTACAGGCTGTGCCTGCCTGGCTTGTGTTTTGAGGTAGTTTTGTCCTCAGAATATTTCATTCTTCTTCTTGAATATTCTTTGCATTTTTTTCTGCCATGGCATTCCTACCTCTCTGTCTCTATATCCCCATTTCTCAGCACTTGTGAAGGGTCTTGGTTTTATTTCAGGCAAACCCTCCTCCGGGAAGGATTTGGTTTACGGGGCGGGTTTCTGCAATCTCCTGTGTTGCACTGACTGTTTCTCTTGTGCACGGCAACTGGTATACTTCATGGCACATTTCTAGGATTTTTTCTTATGTGTTTTTCCTGCATGGTCTTTGCATCACCTTTTCAAAAACAGTAGAAATGCATTAGCATTTCCTCCATAATCAATAATGTTTCTTTCCTATTGTTCCTTGTTTAAGGTTTCTTTTTTTGGCTTGATATTGGTAGTGATACGTACATTTTAAGAGTTGTCAAATTTGGTAAAACTTCCATGCAGTTTCTTCACATGGGAAATAGAATTTGGAAGAATTTTCCATAGATTAGCTTCCGGCTCTTTATATTTTAATACTTGGCATTTCTCTAGTGCCTACCTGCGTCTGGCACTGGGTATGCAGTAGCTGTTACATTATGATGTAATCCTGGTCCTGCAGGTCTGTTACGATGCTGAGTGGGTCACTATAGGGACCAGTAGGATTTCCAGAAACTGTGCTTCTACTGGAAGATTAACTTTTCCATCCCAGAGTTGTGAATCACATAAATAATTCCCACTATATTCAAACCAAATATGTCCCCAATTCAACTCCCCGGTGTACCCAGGGATTATCTGAGACCACGCTTGCACCACCATACATTAGGGGAAATGCAGTGGTGGGAAGTCAGTGTGGACACATACAGCTAAAATAACTTTTTCACAATTTAAAGCTGTCTGATTAACCACGCACATTGTGAGGACCATGAAGGCAAGGAGGCCTGAAACTTTTACACCTCTACCTGTGTCAGTGAGGAAAGTGAGGGATTTATTATTTTTCTCTTGATATGGTTGCTAGCCCCAGGATCAAATTTTAAAGCATTAACTGGATGCATTCTCCTGGGTGGGGTGGGGGCTGGCTTTGAAGTTTCTTGGCATGAGAATCACCCTAACCTCTCGTTAGAGTAAATTTTATTTCTATTTAGGTACTGACTGTTCCATTAGGAATTAATTTGGTGGTGGTGGAGGTAGAAACTTGAAAGGTGCTAGGAATGGGGACCCTTGAGTGCATGTTGGTGCCTGCAGCAGCCCTATGTCTTTTAAGTTCCTCCAAGTTTCAAGCAGGTTCAAGAGGGAGATGTCTTGTTTCACACAGTTCTAATGCTATGTGCAATCCAGTTTCTTGCAGATACAGTAAGCACTGAATACTTATTTGTTGCTGTAATAGTGAGTTAGATTTATTTTTGATCTTTCATTAAGCTCAAAAATTTCAGTAAGGGAATAAACATAGCCATCTTCAAAGTAAAACGCTGTCTGACTATCATCTTACTTTACTAGTGAGAAGTGCTTATCACTTTCTGCTTGATAGTTACTTTGTATAATTCCTTTTGACATGCAGCAATGTGATATGAAATATTGAAACAGCTTCTTTTTTTACTTATATATGCATATATATGTCATTAGGTTAAGCACATGTTACCTTATGAGCAAATATGACTCACACATACTAATGTAGGTGTTAAAACTGGCATGTGCATTCTTAGCATTCTTAGAAAGACATAATTCCATCCAGGTAATCTATGTACCAAAGAAACATCCATCACTGATCTAAGAATATTCAGCAGTCTTTGGCATATACTTTCCTGGTAGTTATTTTTAAATTCCCACAGACAATAGTTCTAGCACATATTTATTTTAATTTTTTTTATTTTAAAAAGAAGAAAAAAAAAAGAATTTCAAAACAAGATAATAGGAGAGTAACAATAATTAATACAATGTGTATTATCTTCAGAGTAGTTACTCAGGGTATAAGATACAAGCCTGAGATATTGTCCCAATGGTATTAGCACAAACCTTTCTTTTCAATGAACTAAGAGAAACTAGCAGTATAACTACCTTCACTATCTTGTGTACAAATACATATATATATACATTTTTTCCATGTTTTTCTTTTCTTTCTCCTTTCTCCCATCACAGTTTCTCTTTTCTTTTGAACAGTTTCTTCCCAATTCACAATATCTATTGTACATTTTAAGTCCTATTTGTTTGTTCACCTTCTCACACTACTGTGGCTATATGATGTTTATACATGTGGGTCTGATTTATTTCACTTATGAATATGGTCTTGAGTTGCACCCATTTACCTAGAAAAGGCTCCAGTTTGTCCTTTTTTATGGCTGAGTAGTACTCCATCATATAAAAAAATCTTTTTTAAGATTTTATACATGGGAAGCACATATTTATTAACAAAGTAGTGGCATAGAAAGGGATCAAATGTATATTGGCCTTAAAAGTCAATTGTCAGCCAGGTGTGTTGGTGCCTGCCTATAATCCTAGCAAATTGGGAGGCCAAATTGGGATTGTGAGTTGGAGGCCAAGCCAGGCTGGGTAACTTACCAAGACTGTTTTACTAGGCAGGCACTTATTCCACTGAGCTATATCCTCAGCTCCTCCAAGACTGTTTTAAAAAATCAATTAGCAGGTGTTTCAATACCATTGTTAGATACTATGAGAAGAGAGATGTGTTTATTCTCCGAAGGAATTTGAGTCTAGCCTAATCCAACACAATGGGGTCATGATTGCTGTGGTTTGGGGTTTTGCAAGGAGAAAGTTTAATGTAGGACACGTACTTTATAAGATTATTTTATAATAGTCACCCAAAGAGTCATACACAAAAAGAGTGCAGGAAATCTATCCACACACTAGAGACCCAAAGAGTCCAGCTGAGGGCCTGGATCCCATGGAAATGTCCTGCATGAGTCCAGCTGAAGACCTAGAGCCCATGACAGTGTTCCCTAAGAGCCCAGCTGGGGGCCAAGAGCCCATGACAATGTCTTGTGTAGGCCTGTTGCATGAATCTACACTGGCCAGGCCCAAAGGCCAGTGGTGGAAGCTGGAAAGTCTGTGCCAGTGGGACGAAGGATCTGAGTCAGCAGGCTGAGGGATCCGCACTGGAGCCAGGAAGTGGTGCTCAAAGTAAGAGCCAGAGCCCCCCCAGCCATCCACAGCCATCCTCATGACAGTGAGATCCTGAGCTCCTCTGATAATGAGAACAGCTGAGTGCCTATCTGGAAAGCCAGTGCAGCAAGCTTCTCCAGGACACCGAGAAACACACCATCTTCCCCTCTGGAGCCAGGAAGCAATGGTCAAAGAGAAGGCACAGAACTTTCCCAAAACAAACCGCTGCCATTCTCAGGGACAACGAGGTCCCGAGCTCCTCCAAGGATGAAAAAAGCTAAGTTCATCAGGAAGCCAACATGACAAGGTCCCCCAGCAGAATAGCCCAAGAGAATCAGCAGCTCCCTAACAGCTTCTAACAGCATCTCTTCTTCAATTCTGCCTCTTATGCTGCTCGCAACAGTCCTCAGGTAGGCCTCCTGTCACCACACTGGTTCAGTTCACCTGGGTGTTATAAGTTGACCACTAGTGGTCAATGTACCACAATGACTATTTGAGGGTTGTGAAATCAAATTAATGGGTCACTACCAGATTAAAAAATATCAGAGCGTGTTTTAGGTAATAACATATCAGTTTTCAACTATCTAGGTATTTTGTGTACATATATATTTGCATATATATTAAATATATGAAAATTTTGTAACTATGTAAAATATCTTTCTTACTGGGCTTGCTCTCAAAAAAGTCAGAAACATTGAAACATAGTTGAAAAGACAGTACAAATACATCAAGAACAATGAGTCATTCACAGTTATGTCTTAATTTGCTAGAGATGTCATAACAAAGTACTATAAACTGAGTGGCTTAAACAACAGAAATTTACTGTCTCACAGTTCTGGTGGCCAGAAGTTCAAGATCAAGGTGACACCAAATGTTAGGGCTATGAGGGACAATCTGTTCCACGCTTCCTGCTTAGCTTCTGTAAATTGTTCCTTGGCTTGTAGAAGCCTCGTCTTGATCTCTGCGTTCATCTTCGTATGACCTTTTCCCTGTATGTATGCCATTCTTTGTGTTCAAATTTTCCTTTTTATAAGGATACCAGGTATACTGACCTACTCTAATGACCTAATTTTAATTTCATTATCTCTATGAAGACATTATTTCCAAATAAGGTCACATTCTGAATTATTGGGAGTTACAGCTTCAACATATCTATTTTAGGATAGAATTTAACCCATAACAATCATTATAATGATCATTTAAAGGTATGTATGTGCTAGTCTTTCTACTAAATGTATAATTAGTGTATATGCCCACCCTGGGAGTAAATTTATTGTCACTTTTACCAAATAATACAGGTTCAGAGAGGTTCACTGGCTGTTATAATTTGGGTCTTTTTTACTTCAAACCTGTGTTCTTTCTACTCTGATTTTGATTCCTAGGAGGCTAGAGCTGGCAGGGATCTTAGAGGCCATCTGGTGTAATCCCTTCTTTTTGTATTTAGTGGGCCAAAAGACAAAAATGGTACTATTTGTAAAAATCTAGTGTGTTTTCTACATTCCTGGGAATCAATGAAATTCTTTTTTGGAAAATAACCACTGTTTTACTTTGGAAAGTCCGAGATGGCCCACAAATATTCCATCCTTCCAGAGGGCAGAAAAACTTGGGGTTACTTGAATTTTCTGTAGAGGAACAAGTTGGAACATAGAGTTGCTAAGCCAATTGCTGGTGGTCCCACAGTTTATATAAGATAGCCTTTATGTGCTATGATAAGAACTTTAAGAGCAATGATAGTGTGTGTGCATGTGTGTGTGCATGTGTGTGTGCATGTGCGTGTGTTCCAGAGAAAAGGGAGGGCAGGGGAGGAGAGAAAGATAGAGGGAGAGAGGTATATGACAGAGAAGAAGGGGGAGAGAGAGAGAGAGAGAGAGAGAGAGAGAAAATCCAGTCCATCCACTTATAAGCTTCAGCCAAAGGACAATTTAGTCTCATGAATGAAATATGAGTCTGTTTTTTGAAGTGAATATGAAACATTTTTAGTATGCAACTTCTGTAACTGTACAAATCTCTTTGTTCATAATTATAAAGAACATAATCTCTTTGCATAAAGTATTACTGCAACCAGAGGATTTTTGCCAGTGTATAAACAAATAAATTATTTTGATCATGAATACTTATTTATAATTATGAATAAAAAGAGAAACAAAGGAAGACCTGGGATGTGGTAGCAAACTAGTGTGACTGTAGGAAGAAGGTGGGTTTTGAAGTTGGACTCAGATTTGACACTTACTGTCAGTTATTCCTTATATGTACAATGGGTTTTATTTTGTTGTGTTTGTCCATGCGTTTTACATACTTTGATTATTTTTATTCTCCATCAGTCTTTTCTCTCCTTCCTCTTCTATCCGTCTCCCTTTTTACTTTCCTGAGCTTTAAGATTGTTTCAGCATTTTGTGGGAAAACCTAACTTACTGAATTTGTATTTCTATTACTTAAAAATTTGAGATCATCACAAAGTGTATTAGATTAAATAAGAAAACATACATCAAAGTAGATTTAGGAACCAAAGAAATCGAGAGTAACTCTCACAAGAAAGCTGGGTCATTATGACAATGGAGAAATCCAAAGGTTAAATAGGTTCTGATCGGAAAAAAATCAAGCGTCATGCAAAAGTCGAGGTACCTGTTTGACATCAAAATGGAATTTTACGCCGGAGGTAGACATTGCACTGGAGAGGACATGGATGTGGATATGGGAGCTGTTGAAATGTAGATGCTCTTTGTAGTCACGTGCTGGACTGGGAGTGCATAGGTAGAGGGCGAGGCCCAATCTCTTTCCTTCTCAAGGCTGTGGCCAGGTAGCCGCCTTTGCTTACTCCCTTCCCTCTCCTTGCCTCATTACTCAGGGTGCTTAAATGATCATGGCAGTAAGTCACCCATACAGCAAATTGTGGGTGGTTCCGATCCCACCTCTCTTTCTAACAGTATCTCCACTTCTGATTTTGCTTTGGAGTCATATGATACATTCATTGAAATATTCAATTAATCACTTTCTAGGTGAACACATTTTTTTTTTTCGGTACCGGGGATCAAACTCAGGACCTTGTGGTTGCCAGGCAGGCATTTATTCCACTGAGCTATATCCCCAGCCCCTAGGTGAACACAAACATATAATGTTACTTATCTTCCCAATAGAATAATAAAAGGAACGTTTATCCTATCCTCAAGAGTTATGGCTTGTGTTCAGTTATCAAGATTGACCTTATCATAGAACTAAATTTAATTGTCTGGGCACATATTTAGCTTTGATTTGCATGTGGGACTAGAAAGGTTGCCAGGAGCAATGCTACATGTCAACTGAAGACAAATTAGAGCAATAAAATATAACCCGCTGTTATAATTTTTGCGTTTGTGATTTAGGCTCCATTTCACATGTTTTATGTCAGTTTTATAGCAATGTACTCATCACCACCACCTCTGGGCACGAGTACAAAGTGCTGCTTAGAAAAACAACAGATTGGTAAAAATCAGGTTCCATGCAAACCCCCAGCACCGCTTCTCAGGCACAAGCTTGCATCAATAGATGAATCTCCTTCTGTGAGCCCTGAAGGCCTGCACATTTGCACTTTCCATGAACTAAATCAGAAGAAAAATGTTTGATCCAGGGACCTTGTAACAGTCAAATTTCTTGTGTCCAAAGTTGTAGTCCTGTGGAAACTTGAGTAAATCTTAACCAATTGAAATTGTATGACAAGAAAACGAGTCAATTTGTTATTGTGTAGTAATAAAAATAACACTGAAATACTAAATATAAGAAATAGCACTGACCACACTGGATGCTATTCTGTTTTACACATGTCACTTTTGTTAACTCAATCTTATGTTATTTCTTTCAAGTAGGTCATATTATCACAGTCACTTCACAGATGAGGAAACTAAGGCACAGAGAAACTGAATGATTTTCAAGCTCTTGCGAGTGAATTGTTGTAGCATGAGTACCCTAGGAAGTGGTGTCTGGCATGGAGCTTTGCACAGAGGAAGTGTATTTGGGAATGCTTCCAAAATATGCATAGGGAGCAGGGCAGACAGGAATAGGAGAGGGCAGGAGGAGAAGTTAGGGTGTCATGCGGTGTCAACAAAGTCTTCCATCAATGCCGCAGGGAATTCTGGAGTAGACATCACTCTGTACTGTGCTCCAGAATTGAGACAAATGGGTTTGCACTGATGTTATGCAAGTCATCCCTGCACAAGGGTTGTGACCTTGAGTGAAGCAGCTCTCTTCAGCAGTGGACAGCTGCTGGCGATGGCTGAAGGCTGACTGCAACCTGCTGGTCACAGTCCCAACAACTGGGACACAAATCTTCGGTGCTGAAGGGACATCTGGGTGGCATCTCACAGAGCCCATTACATACATCTAGCCGGGATTCAAAGTTAGGATGTCTGGCCTCAGAAATCAAGTTGTACACACGGGGCTGCAGTGTAGTACATAAATATTCATAAGTTGTATTCATACATTTGGGTAGATGGTTGTAAATATCTCTCTGAGATTGAATATAATATCAGACTAAGTTATTCTTATGGAGTAAAATTTTCACTTAGATAACTGCTAAGACAGCAAGCTGAACTATTACTTAAGCATTAGTTAAGATTCTTTAGGATGGACGTGACAGAAACCAACTGTAAGTGTCTTAAACAATAACAAGGAAAGATAATGGGGCATCTCACAGGGGCAAAAAGAGACCCAGACAGCAGTCTCGGGGAGAACAGGTATGCAACTAGGCTTCAGGCAGCCAGAACCAGGGGCTTGCAAACTGCTATATCTATGCCTCTGCTTTTCACACCGCATGGGCTCATTGTGTACAGCAGGAAATAAGAAATATCTGAACAACTACAGACTATGCTCAAGCTTTTCATTTTAAGCCTAAACGTCTTAAAGAAGGGCCCCGTTGTTTAAGCTTGCTGAAGAAGCGATTCCCAGGACTAGCTGAGTTCATTTTGCGTTAAGATAGCAGCTCTGGATTTGATAAAGTGAATTGGGACAGAGGCAATACCTAAAAGGGTGCTGAGTAGATATTCTCAGTATGTGCTAGAAACTTTACAAGTATATGAAATAAAAACTTCTCTTGTTTGACCAGTTTGACAGAGTCAGGATGAAAATTGACCTCAAAACTCAGTAGCAAGTGCTGAATTCTATCTGAGCTTCTCTGTCTCTGTGTGGCTTATGGGAAAAGCTTTACGGATTCTTGTGTATTCAGGACATTCCACGATCTTTTTTTAAACTAAAGTCCCCCAGATCCCACATTTAGCATTTTTGGTTTTCTGGCTGCTGAAGTGACTCTTCTAGGTCAGATTTGGACATCCAGGTCACTGATGATTTTAAATACTTTGAAAATGTTTCTGGCTTCCTACCTCTCTGCTGTGCCTTGACACAACAGTGCTGTTAGCGAGGTCAGGTCAGGGCTGGTGGATGGGCACCCCTTCCTTAAACCAGAGACCTAGTTATCTTGAGTTGCTGTTATTGTGTTTATTTAGTTTTTGTTTTGTTTTCACTTCTAGTGTCAGCTCCCTTCCCAGCGACAGCAGCGCATCTTTGCCTCCCCTACAAGCTTCTCCAGCTGTCCCCACCTCTGATTAGTGCTCTGATCTCCTCCCTGTCTGTAAGTCACTACCTTCCTGCAGCATCTGAGGGCCACTTAGATTCCCCCGAATCTTTCCTCTTTCACTATCTAGTCTTCTTCTGATTTTAACTACAGAGGAAATAGTTTCAAAAGAAATAAGCAAATTTCTCATTATCATGCAGTTAGTAAGATGTACAGCAAAGATTTGGTTCAAAATATGTGTGAGGCTCAAGGCCTATTTTTTTAATATGAAAATAGCATTCTCAAAACTTTTAGAAAATACCTCCAATGTTCCCCAAACACTACATTCTTTGTATACCTCCATAAGGAAAAGAACGAGAAAATTGACAGAAACAGGAATAGTTACCATCTCGATGTTTCTGTCTTTTTCTCTCTCTCTCTGTTTCTATCTCTCTCATCATGAATTTTTATTTGCCTCATAGAGTTACATCCTGGCTTTTCCTATTTTTTTCCTTTCAGGCTAGGGAGAGGTTATGTGTCGCTTGTTACTCTGACAGCTTTGTTTAATCAGGCTGGTGTCTTGATACTTTGTGGAAGTCCTGAAAGTCTTCCTCACCTCCAAATTTGAATTGTAGGAAATTTCTTAAGGCAACTACAGAAATGCAACACCCTAGAGAACTCCACAAACACATTCTCTGGGAACTTGTTGCTGATTTGTATCTCAGCAGTTCTTAAGTGTTTTGTGCATCAAAATTATCTGTGTTTGGGGCTTAGAAAACACGTATGCTCCTGTGTCACCCAGAGCCCATGGAATCAGGGCATCTCCAGATCATACCAGTTCACCTATATTTCAAAAAAGCTTTCTTGGTGGCCCTGAAAAGTATTATAATTTATTGCCACTGGGATATTCTAACAATGAGTTTTCCCCCTAACATCACTTGGCAAGGCTTCAGCTTGAAAGTTGGTGGATTGGGGCTTTGGGACTGCCTTTGATGGAGTATTAATTGGAAGCCACCAACACTATTCTTTGATGATCTCAGCTTCACTCTCCCCTGTTTTCTGTGGCATTTGCACATATTAAAAAATGCCAGAAGTTTCCTTTGATTACAAAGCCCCCTTTTTTGTAAAAGACTAGAATTTGAGCATTGAGAGAAGTGTCCAAAGAGGAAACATAAATAGCTGCTATATTTTGAGAAACCAGTAATTATTTTTCTGGTCCTTCAGAATGCATGCACAAATTGATGGCTTCATTCTGGTAATACGGCATAATTAATAGCAAGTAAAGGCACAGGAATAAAAGAAAACATGCCAGCTCCCAGCCCATAACTGAACTTTAGCATTTTTTATGTGAATTTACATGTATTTTTAAGCTATGTGTTTATAAAGCATATCAGGAGAAGTGGATACATAAGAAATGGTTGCATTTGAGAGCCACTGAAGCCAATATATGTGCTTTCTGTAACAAAAGAGCAGCCAATATAGAACCATGCCATATGAAGCAGAATTTGGGTTGATTTTAAGAGCACAGGGAGACACCACAGGGATTTAAGAATGAAATGTCAGACAAGGTTTTATTGGTTGCTCTAAAAAAGTATGTTAGGAAAAGACCTGAGTTGAAGGAAGAGGCTAGTTAGAAGGTTAACGCAATGGCTTGGGCTAGGACAGTCACCGTCGAGATGGACATAAATTTAGAGAGTAGAGAAACATGTAAATAAGATCTGTAAAACTTGTTGGTTGTAGTGGTTAAAGAAGAGAAGAAACAACCAGGCATAGTGGCACATACTTGTAATGCCAGCATTCCAGAAGGTGAGACAGGAGGATTGCCACGAGTTCGAGGCCAGCCAGGGCTACCTAGTGAGATCCTGTCTCACCAACACCCACCCATCCCCCCAAAAAAAGAAGAAGAGAAAAAAGGGTAGAGTTTAAAATGATACATCAATTTGTCAATTGGACACCTGGAATGTCTTTCCTTAATCTAGGAAAGCCAGGAAGAAGGTGAACAACTATTCTGGGACAGGATGAATTGGAGAAATCAGTGGGACATTCATGTGGGAAGTTCAAGTAGGCAGTGGGATATACGGGTGTGATACTCTGGAGAGAAGTGTGGGGCGAAGACAGAATTGGGGATGATCAGCGCTAAGGGGTGTTGAATGTATCAGAGGCACAGTGTGTTGGAGGAGAAGGGAAGAGGGCCCATGAGGGAGTCTGCACTGTTAACGTTTAAGTAAATGCAGAAGAGCGCATTCTAAGGAAATGTCACAAGACGAAAGCCAGGAACAGTGTTAAGTGAAGGGAAGAGAGTTTTTCAAGATGGGTGAGATGACAGTAGTGCCATTTGGGAGATGAGTTCCTGTGATGGGGTGGATTTGGGGAGGCAGGATTCATACTGGGTTGTATGTTGTATAACTGGCAGGAGGAGGAAGAGGAAGAAGAGGAAGAGAGAAGAAAGGAGAGAGACAGGAAGACAAGAGAGAGGAAGAGGAATAGAAGGTGAAAGTGGGGGAAGTGAATAAAGGGAGGCTTGAATGAGCTGTTTGCTCTTCAGAACTGAGAAGGAAACAGGAGCAACACCTCCCCTTGGCTCTGACAGGCATAAAAGGGAAGAGCCTGACAGGTGGCTCTCATGTCCCTCCCTGATGCAAGCACTGCTGCTACCTGAGGAGCAGCTGAAAATTTGTGCCTAATGGCAAAATCTGGAGAGGTACCAGGGCCCGTAGCTGACATCTAACCACTTTGGTACATGATCAGCACTACAGTTTCTTCTGGAGACACTGTAAAAGTCCCAGCAGCTGGGGCTGGTAACAAAAACCAGCAATCCCAGCACTCTGGGAAGGCGAAGCAGAAGGACAACAAGTTCTATCCCAGTCTGTGCAACATGGCAGCTGTTATGGTTTGTGTCTGCATGTTCCCCCAAAGTCTCCTGGGGCAGGCTTCTAGATTTCTGATTAATCCATAGTCCAATGCTGGGGTTATGGGTGTGAGTGCTACACCTGTCCCTGGGGTGGGTAGTTGGCATATGTAAGGGAGAGAAAGATAATGCTTGCCTCTTCTCCTCCCTTTTTGCTCTTATTGCTTTTGCTATTTTCAGCTGCCATGAACTTTTGCCCTTTGGCAGGTACCACTCTACCTTGGAGCCAGCCAAATATGGACTGGAAACCTCCACGAAGTGTGAGCTAAATAAACCTTTCCTTCCTTCATTTTAAGTATCAGGTATTTTGTTTTAGCAATGAGAGAAAAACAACCAAGACAGAATGTGGTACCAGGAGTGGGGTCGTTACTGTGACTGTACCTGACCATGTGGTTCAAGAGCCTTTGTTGCTTTTGTTGTTTGTCTGTTTGTTTTGTACCAGGGATTGAACTCAAGACCATGTGCTTGCCAGACAGGTGCTTATGCCACTGAGCTATAGCCCCAGCCCTCAAGAGCCTTTGGAAATGGCTTGTAGGAAGCGTGGAAAGATTCAGAGATGTTGCCTGTGAGACTAAAGTTGGAACACCTTTGGCTGTTCTGTATGGGAGATTCCGGTCAGAGCTCAGAAGACCAGACACTGATAGAAATTCTGCCATTAAAGACCAGGTTCAGGGGATTTCTTCAGGGAAGAAGGACTGCATTGAGTGCTGGACTCCAGATGATGTATATTATGGTTTGGCAGAAAGTTTGCATTTTGCTTGTGTCCAGAGACTTTACCTGAGACTGAGATCAGGGGCAATGGACTAATTAATCTGGTAAAAGAAATTTCAAGGCGGTTGAATGTTGAAGCAGTGGCATGGATACTGTTGGGGGCTTTTAGCTAGATTTATATTGAGAATCAAGAGCAAAGACCCCAGCAAGATGATTTAAAATGTTGTGAGCTTGGCCCAAAAAGTAAGCTGTGGATTGCAGAGATAGAGCTGAGGTGATGAGAAGGAACAAGAGAATAGAAAAGATGGCCTGAGGGCATCACAAGAAGCAAGTGTCCACCCTTTGCAAACTTAACCCTGAAAGGTGAAAGACCTTGTCTTGAGGAGAAAGCCACAGAGCACCATGTTCCACAGCGGAGGCAGCATAGAGAATTTGCTCCTCAGAATTGGATTCAGAGTGCCCAGTGATCCAGGCACTTGAATCCTATGGCCAAGAGAGAGGAAAACTCGTCTAATGCCCCAGGTGGCAGCAGACCTTGACATCATCCATATGGCCCTGGTTTTAGGTGCATGGAGAATGCAAGAGTTCTGAGGTTCAAAAGTCTTCCACCTCAATTTCAGAAGGCTCAGGAGGCCGGGCAGTGTGCCCCAGAGAGGGCAGTGTGTGAAGCTGTGAGTGAGAAGTGAGAGGTTCAGTGGAGACCTCAGAAGTTTGGAAAAACCAGGAACATGGATTGTCTAAGGAAAGCTGCAAGGAGGGAGCAAAGTGGGCCCAAGAGAGAAGTCAAGGGGGCTGTAACCACTGAAGGTGCCATAGGGCTGGAGTCACACAAACCCTTTGGAGCTCACAAGGTGCCACAAGTTGCTTCAGATGCTGGATGCAGAATTATAGTATTTAATGTTTGCTCTGCTGGAGGTTGGACTTGCTTTGGTCTCAATGATTTGTATCCACCTGTTTGAACCTTTTGGAATTGTAATATTTATTTTGTGCCATTGAATATTGGAAGTGTTTAACTTTTCATTTGTGCAGGGAGTCACAGCTAAGAGTTTGCCTTACATCTTGGAGGATTTATGGGAATTGGACTCTTCAGCAATCCTGAAACTGTTAGGACTTTGGCAACTCTTGCGGATGGACTAAATGTTATTTGTATAAAGGGATATGCATAAGTCTTTGGGGGGCCAGTGGTGAAATGTTATGGTTTGTGTCTGCATGTCCTCTCAAATCCTCATGCAGTCATGGGGTAGGCCTTTAGATTTCTGATTGATCTGTAATCCAATGCTGGGATTATGGGTGTGAGTGCTATACTTGCCCTTTGGGCAGATAGTTTGCATGTGTAAGGGAGAGAAAGAGGTTGCTTGCCACTTCTCCCTTTTTTGCTCTTATTGCTTTTGCTGTCTTCTGCTGCCATGAAATGTCGCCCTCTGTCATGTGCCACTTTGCCTTGGAGCCAGCCAAGTATGGACTGAAAGCTCCACAAACTATAAGCTAAATAAACCTTTCCTTCCCTAATTGTGGGTGTCAGGTATTTTGTCCCAGCATCAAGAGAAAAGTAATTGAGACAGGAGCTTAGTGAGACCCTGTCCTAAACTAGAGAGTAAACACCTGGCATGAAGGCCTTGTATTCAATCACTAGTACAGGGCTGGGGAGAAGTCACAGGAGCCACAGTTTTAACTCTGCTGTTTTTATAAAAGCATGGGAACTGTCCGCGGAGATTCTGTCCTAATATCTGAGGTAGTCCTAGACACCTCATGGATGAATCCAGAAGATACTGACCTATGTTTCAATAGGTTTGAAAACTGGACCTATTTTAGACAGCTTTGCCTCACCAGCCCACCCATCCAGATGCTCATTCCCACTAACACTATTCTAAGACTCTTAGTCAGTCAGTCTACAAAATGCAAGGCTGCTGTGCAGGCACACTCCTCTGTGTAATAAATGGGTCTGGCTCCTACTTCTCAGGTCAGTAGAGGAGGGCTCCTTCCACCACACTCCCATCCTATGCTACAGCACTGGTCCGTATGCTTTGCTTTTGAGATCCATGTTTTGCTCCTGAGTTTTCAGGAGCAGTAGAGTGGGCTGAGTGGGCTGTACCAAAAGGGCTCAGTGACAGAGGGGAGCTTGGGAGACAGTGGCTGTGGGACCAAAGACCTGTGGATTGAGGCAATCAGAGAAGCCCGGTAGAAACCAACACGGAGTTTGAGGCTGCCAGCAGAGGGATGAAGCTAAGGAAAAGCCTGAGGTCCCCGGAGGACAAAGCTGATGGTGCAAGAGATAGGAGAGAGCTGAGGCCCGAGGCTCCTGGTAAAGGAAGAGGCAAAAGGCTAAGATCTGAGGGTGTACACCTCACAAACGGGTGGCAGAGCACCCCAGAAAAGCAGAAAAACTTGTTAGTAGGGCTTCCAGAAAGCTCCAGAGGGCCCTAGAAGCCCTAGGCTGTGGTACAGCTGAGAGGGTGGCTAGAAGCTGCCAGGGGCAGTACCCCTGAGAACTATAATACCAAGAGTGGTAAGGTAAAGAGCCAAGAGGTGCTGGCACTCAAGGCTTGGATCTGTGGCATTAGGGCTGGGGACCACTAACACTTCAAGTTTGAAACCACTAACTGTAAAGGAGCGGTGCTCTGCTAATTCTGAGATTTCCGTCCAAATCGAGCAAAAGAAGCTTCAGCTGATTGGTAACAGATCTGTGTCTTCATCTCACCAAAGAATGGCAAAAATGATGATCTCAGATTTCTAGTAATTCTAACATTTTATGGTTTGAATGTTTTAAAGTCACACATAAGCAGCCATGAAATTATAGGCCGCTTAATGTCCCTATTTTGATAGAACATAAATTTTATCGTCTCTTCTTCAAGATTCATAATCGTATGTAAATTGGAGGTTGTCAAATTTTGTGGTAAAGCTGAAGGTCTTACAAATTTGCATGCTGAATTTTCCATGATGTTTCCCGCATGCATAATATTAAACATCAGTGTAATTCTCTCACATTTCTTTTATGAAATCAGAAAATTTCATGAGTGGAAAAATCACATCAGATATGCCTCAAGTCTTCTTTGACTTTGCTGAAGTGAATCCAGATGGACCTATAAAATCACTTTGCAGTACAGTCCTAGCAGAAACCTGTGGTTTATAGCATGAAACCATTTGTGTTAACTCCGCTGTATCCATTGTTTTGGTCTGTAATTACTTAACTAGAAGGTTCAATGCTTTTCCAAATTAAAAAGTTTTCTCCAAATGGTAAATTACTCACTGCAAATAATTAATGACTTTTTCTTTCTTTGGGTAATCAGAAGTTGTTGCATCTTAAAAGATCTTTTGGTGATATTTCATTCAACATCATGCTCTTGTTATACAAAAAATGGATCACATGTGATCATGGAATAGACACTTCTGTGTGGCCTCCGTCCTCTGGTTTTTCCTAGTTAATCTAAGAACTGGCTGGTATAACTATGGGATGAGTGTGCAGTGGTTTGGGCAGGAACAAGGAAATATTAATGAATAAACCTTTTTGCTTATGACCTTGTGTAGTGGGAATGGCCAGAGCCAGTGTATACAAATGAGAGAATATGTAGTTATCAAACAAACCTAGTTAAACAGTAGAGCGTTATCCCTCAGATTTTTGATTAGGAAGACTTAGATATTGTCACCCAGCCATTATTTTAATTAAGTAAACTTTGAAAACATGATAACATCAAAATCTGATCTCTCACCTTCACAAAACTCCTATAGCTTTTCCCTGAAAAGACAGAAGAACAGAGGAATACAGAGTGGATTTTGTAATCCTCATTTAAAACAAGAGGCTCCCGGAGGTCCTTTCTTCACTTGAAAGGAAGGAGCAAAGGTGACAGGAAGAGTCGTTTGGCTGGTGAATGTGCACTGGGTGTTTAACCAATCTCTGGGGACACAGAGCTGAGGGCAACAAGGGCAGGACCACCCTGGGAGTCTCCATTCATCAATGGCTTTTACACTGTTTTAATAAAACTGAGCATTTGATTCATGCAAGTGGGACTTTCCTCTGGCTCATCAGCTACAAAACTAGGGTCAAAGAGAAGAGAGAAGACTTCAAGCTGATTTTTACCCAGAAGATTTTCTAGCTCGGGAGATTTTCAATTTTTTGTTTGTTTGTTTGTTTTTAATTTTTTATTTTAAAGGAAAGAGTACAAAAAAAGAACAATAGCAAAATATAAACAAAACAAAGCAAGGACATTAAAAGTGATACGGGGCTCCAAACCAAATGATGGGGATTAACAGTGGTCGTTCTACTACATATTGTTATCTTCAACGAAGTTGCTCAGAATTCCAGATGTAAGAATAGAAGATTGTGCAAACCATGAAAGGGAATAAGAAAATAAGAATTTAAAAGAACATTAGAGACCATACATAGATTCACTAGACAGGATTGTAGGAATTCACCAATGGTTGTTATACTGCAAATTGTTGTCTCCATATAAGTTGCTCAAAGACTTTCAGTTTGGACTTATTGTGTATGGGCTCATAAGATCGTGAAACTGGAAATTAGGCACATGTACCAAACCAAAATAAAAATTGAATTTGTTGAAAAGTCTGCAAGTAGACTCTGAATTAAAACTCTTTAGAAAAAAAAAATCCGTATGTGGTGTTGATTTGTGCTTTGTAAGCTTCCTCTATCCAAATCTCCAGAACATACAGCCACTCCCACTTTCACTAACAAGCACCCATGGTGTATGTGGGATTAAATGGGGCAGGGGTATGGATTAAGAGAGAGGACAGAAGCACGTGGTTTAGGGTGAAATAGACTGGGGGGGTGGGGAGAGTGATGTAGCGGGGAGAATGCAGTTAGCTAGAATGAAAAATGGAAACATTGCAATAGAAAATACAGCTTTCTTTTATTAACATTTTCCCTGGCACTGTCCCTGACAAATTCACCGAAAAGGTAAAAGGCATATGGCCCTAAGTTGGGGGGGTTATTTGAAGACTGCCAGACAAACAGTTTTCTAAGGGGTTGCCAACGTGAACACCATTTTCTGCTATTTGCACTGGATTAGCAATCACTACAGGGCTTTATGAAAATCTGCTTAAGAACATTTAGTGAACTCAGATGGAGAAAATGTGTTTCATTTTGTCCTGGAAAGGAACTTGGGTTCTCTCTGCCTGACAATGTCATATGCTTGCCATTAGTTACTCCAGTAAGTATTTTACACTGTGGCCAAGAAGCAAAATAGATCATAAAATGGTAAACCTTTAAAAACTGCTATTTCCTAATAGTGAAGAGCAGAACCCCTCATCACTAAAGATGAAAAATTCATGTTTAAAATATGAGTTGCTATTTAACAAAGACATACTTGTTAATAATGCCAACAAAGATTCATTAAAAATTACTTTTCAGATCAACTGAGCAAAACTGAACCTGAACTAGAAAAATTTGCAGTGCTTTAGATGTGTGACTGCTTGGAGGAGCCATTGAAGACCGATTCCTTTATTTTGAGGTCTTTTTTGAGACAGAATTTCACTATGCAGTTTAGGCTGGCCTTGAACTCACTTAGTAGCGCAGGCTGGTCTCGAACTTGCAGTGATCCTCCTGTCTCGGCTTCCTGAGGGCTGAGATTAAAGGCATGTGCCACCCTGCCTGGCTTTCGAGTCACTTTAAATGGGAAAGTTCCTAGAGATAATTGTACTTGGTTTTGAGATTAGAGTTAAATCAGCCGTGGATAACTGACATTTCTCACAGAAAATAGTGTAGAGGATTTACCTTACAAAAAAGATACTATAGATTTACTAGAAATCCAAAGCCACTATTTAATGTTATTTTTTGAAGTCTACCTGTTTTAGGCAGGAGGCTGACACAGGAGGATCCCTGCAAGTTCAAGGCCAGCTTAGGCTACATAGTGAGTAGCCTGAACTACATAGCAAGACCCTCTCTCTCAAAAAGAAAAAACCAAAAACCAAAAACCAAACCAAACCAAACCAAAACTGAAACCAAACAAACAAAGGAGCAAAACCCCCCAAATATAATGCAATTTGTTTTCATAAGTTTTATATACATGTAGATTTGCTGTAGTGGAAAAGAGCAAAATCTTTTGCATCAGTCACATCCGGGTTCTTCTGTTCCTGGCTCTGCTGCTTCCTAGCCATATGACTTGGGTGAAATTAATTAACCTACCCACGTATGTATCCAGTTTCCATCTTCAGCACTGCTTACCTTGCATGTGGTTGTGGGGATTCAATGAGCTGGCATCCACAGGGAACTTGGGGCATGCCAGTGATAAACATAAGGAACCCTGTGTATTTGTATACCTAAGATGGACTTTCATTTAGAAAAGCATATTGGAATTTAGAGCTGAAATGGGTTTCTGGAGGAAGTGTAATGGCAAGGTAAAGACAGCAGCTTTGGAGTGAGACGAACCTGGGCTCGAGTCCCAGCTTGGACATCCGGCAGCGGCACATCTTTGCATCCGTAACACTCTGGGAGCCTCGGTGGTGACTCGTGAAGTTAGGGTTTCAGCACTGTCTGTGCAGGAGATGTGCATGAGGGGAATGAGGAGCGAGAGTCTTCCGTGCGTTCTGGTGCCCAGCTCATTCGTTCGGGTTGTGCTAAGCGAACTCTCAGGACAGCAGTGAGCACCGTTATTGCTGGGTGACCAACAAGCGACCTCCTGGTCCCTGGAGAAGCTGTTTTCACCTCAAACAACTTGGGGCTCACTGATGTGGCTGCCGGTGCCAAGGCTGACTGTCTTTTTCGAGTGGATTCGTCTCTAACCCCTTTCTGCCTTTACTACTCTCCTGCCTGACAGCTTTCCCCCCATTTCTCTTTTCTCTTCGTCAGATGAGCTCAAGCAACTCTTTCTGCTTTAATCTGTGTCTTTACTTGTTCAGGGCATAAAATCGAGCCTTACTTCACTTTGTTTTCTCAAATTGTTTGTCTTCCAGGATGCCTGTTACTACTACTATGGATTTTAACACTGATTTAGAAACTCAAGATTGCAGGATCATGTCTTTCTTTTGCACCTTCCTAATCCTAGCAAGGAAAAGTGAGGCCTCTGAGGGCGACTAGTCTGGGAATAGGAGCTCCTGGGGGAAAGAAAGAAAAACATTACATTTTTATTTGGCAGCATCTATTTTAATATAGAATACATTGATGAAGTTAGCTCAGCAGAGAAGGCTTAAGCATAATCTTGACTTGTCTTTTTGGTCTCTAGAGTACTTGAATGGGAAAACCGATTCCTAACTTCCTATCTCTGCTGTGAGGACAGGCATGTTTTATTATCTTGATCTAGTTCTTTTATCAACTGTTGCTGCAGCCGAAGAATGAATGTAGCTGTTATAGAATTAAGATAACCACATTTTTTCCCTGACAAAACACTTGCAAAAGTCATGCTTTATGGGTCAGGCTGCCTCTTGGTATTACTTTGCTTCTATCATCCTCAGCCCATTAGGAAATTTCTGGGGAAGAACAGTGATCAGACAGCAAATATAAAGTTTTCATGCAATGTCTTCCACCATGATTAGTACTCTATTGTAACAGAGAATTCCCTCAGGGATTTTAATTGAATTATTCCCAGTGCAATGACGTGAATACCACGGTCTGATCCAGCGCTTGGCAAACTGTGACCCATCGGAAGAAACTGGCCTGTGGCTTGTGTTTGTAAGTCTGAGAACAAGGAAATTTTCTTTCTTTTTTCCTTCTCTTATTTTACATGTTTAAAAAGTTGTAAGCAAAGCAAAGTAGAATCTGTGACAAAGATCACATCCTGAAATTCTTTACATATCTATTAATAATCTCTTCCTAAAATCACTGACCTATCATGAGAAAGAACACAATAGTAAAATTATCTGGCATTCTGTCTTTATAAACATATTGTTTAAACAATGATACATGTTGAAGGCCACACATTATGTTATTACTTTTTCTTTTCCATTTACATATTGTGGATACTACCACTTCCCAGTGAAATGACCTGTGTCATAGTGCTTGTTGCACGGTGCATAGGAGCACAACGATGCTCTCCTCTTCATTCTCAGCAGCTTGTCTGCAACTTTGCACACATTTGGTGCCTTGTAAATAAAAAAGAAAAAATTGTAGAAAGATTTTCCTGGGGTGGAAACAGAAGAAGATTATTGATATGAAAATATCATAATTTGCCAGCATTGTATAGAAAAAAGCATTGAAATATAAAGGCTTTTAACTATCTGCATGGCAAAATAATGGTAGGAGAGGCGTGGGCTTGGTGCACAGATTTCAAATACCTGCCTTTCAGAGTGGAGGGGAAAGATCAATAGCTCGGCAGGCCTGTGGTTATTTTTGTATGGAATGAACCACTTAGGGATGTCGTGGTATTTTTATTATCTTGTTTTAAAAACTTTACATTAACTTGTACCATTAAACTTGTTATAGACATTTTTAAACACGTAAAAGTAGAGAAAATAGTATAACAAACCTAGCTTCACAGTTATCAGCATATACCTAATCTTGTCTCCCCAACAACCTCCCCCACTTCTTATGACCAGCATTACAGATATGACTATTTCAAAGAAAATTCTGGACATTATGTGCTTAATGTGTGTTTTTCAGCATATATGGCTATGTCAGTGTGCACCTCTAAAAGATTATTTGAAAAACACTGAGTACCATTATCACAATGAAGAACCTGACGAATACTCTGTATCAAGCAATACTGAGTTCAAATATTTCTCTCCCTCCCTTCCTTGTTCCCTTTTTCTTTGCCCCACTCCCATCCCACACATGATACCCATAAAGCTCCTCGTAGACATGTACCTTAAATCTCCCTTAATCTCTAAGCTTCTCTATGTTATTTTTATCCATAGAAATTTACAGACTGCTGACTTCACTTTACTAATATTTGTATCTATGCTTATCAGGGATATTGGTCTGTAGTTTTCTTTCTTTTTTTGTGGCTTTTTTTTTTTTTTTTTTCAGAAGGGCCTGTATAGAGCTAGTGGTATCTGCTCCTTGTATGTTTGGTCGAATTTCCCTAGTGGAGTCATCTAGGCCTGGAGTTTTCTTTGTTGGAACATTTTAACTAAAACTCAATTTCTTTAATAGATTTAAGATTATTCATGTTATCTTTTTCAGCTTGAGTGAACTTTTATTGCTGGTTTCTTTCAAGGAATTTGTTTATTTTATTTAACTTGTACAGTTTATTGGCATAAAATATTTCCCTATCATTCTTTTAGTGCTTCCAGGGCCTATGGTAATATTTTCCTTTCATTCCTAGTCCTGGTAATGCATGTCATTTCTTTTCTTTTGTCAGTCTTGCTAAAGGTTTATCAGTCTTAATAATCTTTTCAAAGAACCAACTTTTAGTTTCATTGATTTTCTTTATTATTTGTCTGCTTTCAATTTTACTGATTTATGTTCAGTATTGTTTCTTTTCTGTGTGCCCTAGGTTCATTTTGCTTTTCTTTGTCTAGTAACAAAGAAGGTTATATCATTAACCTGAGATCATTCTCATTTTCTAAGAAATATTTGATACTATACATTTATCTTTAAGCATTATTTTAGCTGCAGCTCACAAATTGCCATGTTGTATGTTCCTTTCCATTCAACTTGAAGGATATTATAGATCTCTTATGACTTCCTCTTGGATCTATAGGTTATTCAGAAATATGTTGTTTCATTTCAAATAGTTGAGAATGTCCTGATTTATTTTATTGATTTTTAGGTTAATTTCTTATAGTCAGAGACTATACTACTTTGTATGACTACATTTCTTTTAAATCTTAAAGTTTGTTCTATGGCCTACACCCTTATCTATCTTGTTTTATGTGCTCTTGAAAAAAGTATATTCTGCTTTGGTGGTTGACATGTGTGCAAATGTCAGTTAGGTCAGGTTGTTTAATGGTCTTAAGATCTATATCAATGCTGATTTTCCTGTACTAACTCTATCAAATACTGACAGAAGGGAATTAAATGTTTGACTATAACCATTGATTTGTCAATTTTTCCTTTTGGTTGTAGCTTCACTTTTTAAAGTTCTCTTTTTTAGGTATGAATATACTTAGGCTTATCATAGCTTTTTGGTGAAACAACCCTGTAAGCTTTATAAGAGGAACCCATTGATTACTGACCACCTTCCTTGCTCTGACATGTGCTTTAATATTAATGTTGCTACCCTAATTTTATTTTGATTAGTATTTGCAAGGTACATCATTTTTCATCATTATATCTTTAATTTTCTGCACAGTTATTTTATTTTATTTTTTATTTTTAAAAGTATAAAAAACAAAAAAACCAAAGAACAACAACAATGACAAAGGAAAACATTAACAAAAAGAGACAAAGTAGCACAAGAGCGGTACAATCAAAATTGAATTATAGACAAAGAGACAGGGAATCACCAATGGTTGCTGCACCACACATTGATAACTTCAGAGCGCATGTTTCTGAAATCACAAGCAGACATACAATCTTGATCAAACAATCATGAACTGTTCCTTACCATAAAGCAAAACAGGTCAACAGAGGCACCAGATTAGCCATCCTGCATATACATACATAGATATATATTTGTCCCTTTCTTCCTTTTCCTCCTCCCCTCATCCCACCTGCTCCCTACATTTGAGAAGGTTCCTTTCACAACCCCCAATCCACATTCCCACCTTCAGATTCCTACACCAGTGGTACAATACGTTGCCTGCACATGAACCTCTGATTTATTTCACTTATGATTATGGTATCCCATTGTGACCATTTGCCTACAAGGCCCCAAATCCATCCATCTTCATAGCTGAGTAATATTCCATTATATAAAAATGTCACTTTTTTTTAATCCAGTCATCTGTGGATGGACATTTGGGTTGCTTCCACAATTTAGCTACTACAAATTGTGCTGCTATAAACATGAGTGCACATATGTTGTGGTGATATGATGCTTTCAGATCTTCTGGGAAAATACCCAGAAGAGGAATAGCTGGGTTGAATGGGACCTCTAGACCTAGTTTGCCAAGGAATCTCCAAACTGATCTCCACAGTGGTTTCACCAGTCTGCATTCCCACCAACAGTGCAGAGGAGTTCCTATTTCTCCACAGCCTTGCCAGCATTTGTTATTGGATGATTTCTTAATGCTGGCCAATCTTACTGGGGCGAGATGAAATCTCAGTGTTGCTTTTATTTGCATTTCTCGAATGACTAAAGATGTAGAACATTTTCTCATATATTTATTTGCCATTTGTATTTCTTTATCTGAGAAGCATGTATTCATCTCAGATGCCCATTTCTGGATTGGATCTTTGAATTTGGACAGGTTCATGTTTTTTAATTCTTTGTATGTTCTAGATAGAAGACCTTTGTCTGAGGGACAGACAGTTAGGATTTTTTCCCAATGTGTGGGTTTTCTTTTCACTTTGCTGGTGATTTCTTTAAATGTGCAAAAACTTTTTAGTATGATGAGGTCCCAGTTACTGATTCTTTGAAGTGTTTCCCTTGCAGTTTGATTTTTGTTCATGAACTCTTTGCCTAATCCTACCTCTCCAAGAGTTTTACCTACTTTCTCTTCCAATAGATTTAGAGTTTCTGTTATAATATTGAGATCTGTAATCCACTTTGACTTGAGTTTGGTGCATAGCGATAGACTTGGGTCTATTTTCAGTCTTTGGCAAGAGGCAAGCCAATTTTTCCAGCACCATTTATTAAACAGGCTATCTTTTTTCCAGTGAGTTTGTTTGGGCCCTCTGTCAAATATTACATGGCTGAGTGTGCTTGTGGATGTGGCTGCAACTTCCAGTCTGTTCCATTGATCCTCAGGTCTGTTTTTTAGCCAGTACCAGGTTGATTTTATTACAGTAGCGTTGTAGTATAATTTCAGGTCAGAGATTGTGATTCCATCTGACTTGTCATTGTTTCCCAGGATTGCTTTTGCTACTCTGGGTCTCTTCTGGTTCCAGATGAATTTAAGGCATGTTTTCTCTAGATTTGTGATGTATGTTAATGGTAATTTAATGAGAATTGCGTTAAATCTGTATAAGTTTGGTAGTATGGCCATTTTCACAATGTTGGTTCTTCCTAACCATGAGCAGGGAATGTTTTTCCATTTATTGAAATCCTCATCAATCTCTTTCTTCAGAGTACTATAGTTTTCATTGTGTAAATCTTTTATATCCTTTGTTAGATTGATTCCTAAATATTTGAGTTTCTTGGATGCTATTGTAAAAGGTATGTTTTCCTTAATTTCTCTCTCAGTCTGTTTGTTCTTTGTGTATAGGAATACTATTGAATTTTGGGTGTTGACTTTGTATCCAGCTACTCTGCTGAATTTGTCTATTAATTGAAGGAGTTTCCTTGCGGAGTTTTTGGGGCCTTCCATGCAAAGAATCATGTCATCTGCAAATGGTGATAGTTTTACTTCTTCCTTTCCTATCCTTATTCTTTTTATTTTTCTGTCTTGTCTAATTGTTCTGGCTAATACTTCCAGAACTATGTTGAATAGGAGTGGTGACAGTGGACATCCTTGTCTTGTTCCTGCATTTAAAGTGAAAGCTTTCAGTTTTTGCCCATTTAGTACGATGTTGGCTATTGGTTTGTCATAGATGGCTTTGATCAGATTGAGGTAAAGGCCATCTATTCATACCTTTTCTAGAGTTTTTAACATGAATGCATGTTGGACTTTATTGAAAGCTTTTTTTGCATCTATTGAGATGATCATGCGATTTTTGTCTTTGACTCTATTGATATGATGTATTACATTCATTGATTTGTGAATATTGAACCATCCCTTCATTCCTGGAATAAATCCAACCTACTTATGGTGTATAGTTTTCCTTATGATTTGCTGCCTTCTATTTGCTAGTATTTTATTGAGTATCTTTGCATCTATGTTCATGAGGGAGATTGGCCTATAGCTCTCTTTCTTGGTTGGGTCCTTCTCTGTTTTTGGTATCAGTGTAATACTTGCCTCCAGAAATGAGTTAAGGAGAATTGCTTTCTTTTCAATTTCATTGAGGAGTTTGAGGAGTGTTGGTATTATATCTTCACTGAATGTTTTATGGAATTCTGCTGTGAATTCACCAGGGCCTGGACTTTTGTCAGTAAGTTTTTAATGACATTTTCAATCTCATTAATTGATATTGGGTTGTTCAGGATTTTTGTATCTTCCTGGTTCAACCTTGGTAGTTTGTACATTTCTAGGAATCTGTCCATTTCTTCTGAGTTTTCTATCCTATGGGAGCAAAGATTTTCAAAGTAGTTATTAATGATCTTTTGAATTTCTGTAGGATCTGTAGCGATTTCATCCTTTTCGTTCCTTATTGCATGAATTTGACTTCTTTCCTTTCTTTTTTGAGAAGGTTGGCTAGGGGTTTATCAATTTTATTTATTCTTTCGAAGAACCAACTTTTTGATTCATTTATTTTTTGTAGTGTTTCTTCATCTCAACTGCATTAATTTCTGCCCTGAGTTTTATAATCTTATTCCTTCTTTGGACTTTTGGTTTGCCTTGTTTTTCCTTTTCTAGAAGTTTGAGGTGTAGCATTAGGCGATTTATTTTCTCTCTTTCTGTTTTCTTTATATGTGAGTTCATCGCTATAAATTTCCCTCTGAGGACTGCTTTCATTGCATCGCACAGATTCCAGTAGGTTGTATTTGCATTTTTGTTTGTAGGGATTTTTAAATTTCCTCTTTAATTTCTTGTGTGACCCATTGTTTATTCAGGAGGTTGTTGTCTAATTTCCAAGTGTTAATGGGATTTTTGGAGTTCACTTTTCATTAATTTCCAATCAATATTTTTGCACTGTGGTCAGATAATATGCATGGGATAATATCAGTACTTTTGCATTTAGGTAGGTATGCTCTATGGGCTAGAATGTGGTCTATTTTAGAGAAAGACCCATGCACAGCTGAGAAAGATGTGTATTCTGATGTTGTGGGATGGAATACTCTGTATACATCTACTACGTCCATTTGTTGGTACCTTTGGTTCAGGTCTGTTATTTCTTTGCAGAGTTTTTGTCCAGTTGACCTGTCTCTTTGGGTCAAAGAGGTGTTTAGATCCCTTATTAAAATAGTGTTATTAATTATTTGGTTCTTCATGTCTGTTAGGATTTGACTTATAAAGTTTGGTGCTCCAGTATTTGGTGCATACATGTTTAGGGCTGTTATCTCTTCCTCTTACAGCTTTCTCCTAACTAGTATGTAGTGGCCTTCTTGATCTCTTTTGATTGTTTTTGGATTGAAGTTTACGTTATCTGCAAACGTAATAGCCACCCCTGCTTTTTTCTGGGAACCTGTTGCATGGAGAATTGTTGTCTATCCTTTAACTTTCAGTCTGTGGATCTCTTTTTGAGTAAAATGTGTTTCCTGCTATACAGCATATTGTTGGATTTTGTTTCTTAATCCACTATGCCAGTCTGTTTCTTTTGACTGGTGAATTGAGGCCATTTACATTAATGGTTATAACTGTTATATGTTGGCTTATTCTTATCATGCTATTTACTTGTTGTTGCTTTCCTATTTTTGCTATCTGTTTACTTGCTTGTTCTGCTTAAAGCTTCCTTTCTATTGTTGTTCTTGAGATTGTGGTGTCTTTTTTCTCCGTCAAGAATTTCTTTTAGTGCTTTTTGTAATGTTGGTTTGGCACTCATGAAGTTCTTCAGTTGTTCTTTGTTGTGGAAATATTTTATTTCTCCATTGAATTTGAAGGATAGTTTTACAGGATACATCAGTCTGGGTTGGAAGCTGTTTTGTTTCAGAATCTGTAATACCTCACTCCAAGTTCTTCCTGATTTCATGGTTTCTGTTGAGAAGCCTGCTGTGATTCTGATGGGCTTTCCTTTATAGGTGATCCGTTTCTTTTCTGTAGCTGCTTTTAATATTGTGTTCTTTTGCTGGAAGTCTGTGATCTTGACTATTATATGTCTGGATGTGGCTTTATTTGGCTTATGGCTTGTTGGGGTTGTATATGCTTCGTTTAACTGCACTTCAGTATCTCTTACCATTTTTCGGAAATTTTCTGCTATTATTTCTGCAAATATTCTTTTTATATCATATGTGTTGCCTCCTGCTGTTTCATTGATTCCTATTATTCAGATATTATTTCTTTTTGCCTCATCTTGGAGCTGTTGGATTCATTTTTCTTGGATCCTTGAAGACTTTAAGAGCTCTTTCCTTTCACGGTCGCTAGCTGCCATGCTGTCTTCAAGGTCTGAAATTCTATCTTCAGCTTCACTGAAGTGGTTTTGCAAGCTTTCAGTGGAAGTTTTCAATTCCTGGCACTCTCTTTGAGTCTTTTTCATGTGTTCTAATTCATTCCTAAATTGTTTATGTAACCTTTCCTCTTGTTTCCTATGTTCTTCTATTCCTTTCTTTATCTGTTTCTTCTCTATATGTGCAGAGTATTTCTTCTATTATTATTTTCACTTCATTTTTTTGCCTGAGAGATTATTTCTCCTTTAATCTCTTCTATGGCCTGATGGAGTTGTTTCTTTACTTCAGATGCGATCATTTCAGAAATTCCAGGTATGTGGCTTCCTAGTTCTACAATATCATTGTTTCCTGGACTTGTTCTGGGTGGGGTTGAATTCTGTGGCTGCATTTTGCTCCTCTGTCTTGTCTGTTTGGATGGCAGATGAAAAGAGTTGAGCTACACCGTACCCAGACAGCTCACAGATGACTCTAGCAACCCTAGTTTACCTGGATATCAAACTTATCCCCAGATGTTAGCTGACCGTGAAGCATTGTGCCCAGGAGCCCCAGATGATTGCTGAGGTGCCAGGCTCAGAGCATACCTGTGATGGGGGGCGGGAGTTGTCTTGCCGGGCAGAGCACCAGCGTGGGCCTTACCTGTCAAAAGTCCGCTGCAAAGCCTGCTCTACTGTTGGTGTGAAGCTGGGCTACCACTCTGTGGGAAACTTCGGGAAAGTCTCGAAGGTGCTGCCGCTCTGGTAGAGTTTATTCACCCGGCTAGAGTCTCGTGGGAAAAGCTGCTCCTGTAGCTCCGCTGAGCTGGTCTGGCGCTCTGCGGGAAAGTGGTGAGGGCGCAGGAGCTCTTATGGTGCCCGGGGCCGGGCAGAGCATGGTGTACCTCAGAAATGCTGCTCCCTTAGCTCCGCCAAGCTGGTCTGGCGCTCTTTGGGAAAGTGGCGTGAGCGTGGGCTGCACAGTTATTTTAGACAGCTTATAGGTGGATGTTGCTTTTGCACCCAAGCTGAAAATCTTTAGGTGGGAGTTAAATATGAATTATCTAAGCTAATATGAATTAATTAAATATTAATTATCACACATTAATTATCTCTAGTTGAATATCTTTAGTTGGGGTTTACTTATATGATTACCTTTTACTAATCATTGATACTATTGAGTTCAAATCTATTGATTTGAACAATTTAGTTGTTTTGTAGTTATTCTATTTATTTTTTGTTCCCTTTCTCCACTTTTTCAGGCTTGTCTGCTTTTCAGTTAATTGAATATGTTTATGATTCCATTGAGCATCCTTTTGGTTAAGTATACCTCCTATTCTAATGTTATTAGTGATGTCACAGTCTACTTTGGAGAATATTACCTTCCTTTGAAGAACAATGTGTGCTGTGAAAACCTTATTTAGGGATGCTTTCTATTTTTCCCTCTTAGCCTTTGAGCTACTTTGATGTACTTGTTTAAGGGATACGCTCATTTGTCCTGAAGAAATTCCTGTAGAGTTAAGCCCTGTTGGACTTAATGTCAACACTCACACGTTCTTGTTGCATGCCTGAAATGATGTGTAACATTTCTCCTGCCTTTGGTATTTTCTATTCATTTGTTGTTTGAACCAGATACTTGGTCAAATCAGCTATGCTTTTTACTGTATGTGTATACTTCCATCAGGAGGCATCTAAAGTCCAACTAGTTTTATTTATTATGTGAACAACCATTAATTATTTCTTGTTTGTTGTTTCATCAAGGGTACTCTATCATACTCCCCACCATTTATTAGCTATAAAGACAGACTTTTCCTCATTACCTATTTAAGTAACAATGAAGTATAGTTTATATTAAAAGTTAATTTTTTATATCATGCTAAACTTGGAGGTTTTCAGCAGCAGCTTTGATGTTTGATACATATTGCTATATATGTGCCAACTTATATTTGGCTTTAAAACTTTCCAAATGTGAACCTAGTGATCTTCAAGATTTCTCACGTTATGAACTTTTAAACTCATCCTGTTTGGCACACATTTGGAACTAGTCACTTCACTAAGAAACCTTGGTTCTTTTTGTTGAGTATGGAATTCAGAGAAACAATCTAGCTGTCACAGGTGTTTGAAGTAAAATACTAAAAGTTATTATTACAAGTATGATTTTTAAAATAAGTTTAATGTTATTTGTAGATTTTTCATAGATTTTTAGATTGAGGACATTCCCTTCTATTCCTAGTATGTATAGTGTTTTTTTCATTTAGTGATACTAGATTTTGTAACATGATTTTTCTACATTTTTTGAGTTATGTATTTTTGCCTTTCATTTCACTAATATTGTATATTATATTAACTTTTGCATGTTAAATTGCTCTTGTGCTCCAGGGATAAACCCAACTTGGTCATAGTGAGTGGTCTTCTTTTATATGTTGCTAGCTTCAATTTACTAGCATTTTTTGAAAATTCTGCCATGGCATTCACAAGTGATGCCACTCCATTGTTAAATTCTTTGATGGATTTGGTATTGGAGTAATTTTAGCTTTTATAGAACAAGGTGGAATATGTTATCTATTTTCTATATTTTGGAAAGATTTTTAATTTTAAAGAAAATAGTACAAAAACAAACAGAAGAAAAGCAAACTACAAACAATACAAAGCAAGGACATTAGAAATGATACAGGGTTTCAAACTAAATGATAGGGATTAACAGAGCTTTTTACATTACATATTGTTATCTTCAACGAAGTTGCTTGGATTACCAGATGTAAGAATAGAAGATTGATAAAATCATTAAAGAGAATAAGAAAATAATAATTTAAAAGAACATTAGAGACAATACATGGTGGCATGAGGCAGGATTGTAGGAATTCACCATTGATTGTTACAGTGCAAATTGTTGGCGTCATATAAATTGCTCACATTACCAGATTCAATCATGCAAAATTGGTCATAATAATAGGGAAAAAATCTTTTAATCATTAACTGTTCCCAACAAACCATCAGACACTAACAGTACAGTTATATCACCCACACATATATAAAATTTGCCTTACATTTTTTTATTCCCTCATCCCAGTTGCTCCTTCTTTTGAGCAGTTTCTTTCCCTTTCTTATTATCTATTGTACATTTTGGGTGGTGTTTACTCTTTCATGTTCCTACACCAAGGAGACAATGTGATGTTTACACATGTGAGTTTGATTTATTTTACTTATGAGTATGGTCTCCAGCCACCTCCATTTACCTATAAAAGCCTCGAGTCTATCTTTTTAATAACTAAGTAACACTCCATTGCATAGAAATACCACATCTTTTTCATCCATTCCTCAGTTAATGGGTGTTTGGGTTGTTTCTAAGATTTAGCTATGACAAATTGCGCTGCTATAAACATGGGTGCACATGTAGCGCTGAGATGTGATTTTTTAATTCTTCTGGAAAAATACCCAAAAGGGGAATAGCTGGGTTAAGTGGGAATTGGAATTCTAGTTTTGTGAGGAATCTCCAGACTGATTTCCACAGTGGTTTCGCCAATTGACACTCCCACCAGCAGTGGAGAAGTGTTCCTTTTTCCCCACAGCCTCTCCAGCATTTGTCATTGGTTGATTTCTTAATGATAGCTATTCTTTGTGGGCTGAGGTGAAATCTCAGTGTTGTTTTAATTTGCATTTCTTGAATGACTAATGATGCTGAACATTTTTTCATATATTTATTCACCATTAGTGTTTATTCATCTGAGAAGTGTGTGTTCATCTGAGATGCCCAGTTTGGGCTTGGGTCTTGGAATCTTGTGGCTTGATTTTTTAAAAATTCTTTATATGTTCTCGATAGGAGTCCTTTGTCTAGGGGCAGTTGAATAAAATTTTTTCCCAATTCATGGGTTTTCTTTTTACTTTGTTGGTGCTTTCTTTTGAAGTGCAGAAACTTTTCAATAAGGTGAGATCCAGTTGTTAATTCTTTGAAGTATTTCCCATGTAGTTTTGTTTTTGTTCATGAACTCTCTGCCCACCCCTGTGTCTTTGAGAGTTTTACCTACTTTCTCTTCCATTGGATTTAGTGTTTCTGTTTTGATATTTAGATCTTTGATCCATTTTGACTTTAGTTTAGTACATGGTGACAGACATGGGTCTAGTTTTAGTCTTTGGCATGTGGAAAGCCAGTTTTTCCAGCACCATTTGTTAAAGAGGCTATATTTCTTCCAGTGAACATGTTTGGCCCCTTTGTCAAAGATAAGGTGGCTGAGTGTGTTTGTAGCTGTGTCTACATCTTTTAACCTGTTCCATTGATCTTCAGGTCTGTTTTTGTGCCAGTAGCATTTTAGCACAGTAGCTTTGTAGCATAACTTCAAGTCAAGGATTTTGATGCCTTGTACCTTCTCTTTGTTTCCCAGGATTGCTTTTGCTATTCTAGGCTTCTTCTGATACCAGATGAACTTTAGGGATATTTTCTCTAGATCTGTGAAGTATACTAGTGGAATTTTAATGGGGATTACATTGAATCTATACAACAATTTTGGGAGTATGGCCATTTTCACAATATTGGTTCTTCATATCCATGAGCAAGGAATATCTTTCTGTTTTTCTGAAGTCCTCTTCAACCTCTTTTTTCAGAGTACTGTAATTTTCACTCTGTAGATTTTTACCTCTTTTGTTAGATTGATTCCTAAGTATTTCATTCTTTTAGATGGTACTATCAAAGGTGTGGTTTCACTGATTTCTCTCTCAGTGTGTTTTTTGTTTGTGTACAGGAACATTGTTGATTTTTGAGTGTTGACTTTGTATCCAGCTATGCTACTGAATTTGGTTATTAAATCTATGGGCCTTTTGGTGGAGTTTTCGGGGTCTTCTATGTAGAGTATCATGTCATCTGCAAATAATGATAATTTCACTTCTTTATTTCCTATTCTTATTCCTCTTATTTCTCTCTCTCTTCTCTGATTGCTCTGGCTAATATTTCCAAAACTATATTGAATAACAGTGGTGACAGTGGACATCCTTGCCTTGTTCCTGACTTTAAAGGGAAAGTTTTCAGTTTTTGACCATTTAGAATGATGTTAGCTGTTAGTTTGTCATAGATGGCTTTTATCAGATTGAGGTAAAGTCCATCTATGCTAATTTTCTATCGGGATTTTATCACGAATAAGTGTTGGACTTTATCAAAAGTTTTTGTTGCATCAATTGAAACGATCATGTGGTTTTTTCCTTTGGCTCTATTGATGTGGTGTATTACATTAATTGATTTGTGTATATGGAAGCAACCTTGAATTCTTGGGATGAATCCCACTTGTTCATGGTGTATAATCTTCTTAATGATTTGTTGCATTCTATTTGTCAGTATGCTATTGAAAATTTTTGCATCTATGTTCATTAGAGAGATTGCACTGTAAGTCTCTTTTTTGGTTGGGTTTTTCTCTGGTTTTGGTATTAGGATAATACTTGCCTCCAGGAATGAGTTGGGGAGGTTTCCTTCCTTTGCAATTTCCTTAAAGAGTTTGAGAATTACTGGTGTTAAATCTCTAAATTTCTTGTAGAATTCAGCTGTAAATCCATTAAGACCTGGGATTTTCTTCACTGACAAGTTTTTTCTACGTTTTCAATTTTGCTTGCTGATATAGGATTATTCAGAATTTTTATATCTTCTTCATTCAGCTTTGGTAGTTCATATATATCAAGAAATCTGCCCATTTCCTCTGTTTTCCATCCTGTGAGAGTAAAGATTTTTAAAGTAGGTATTGATGATCTTCTGAATTTCTACAGGATCTGTAGTGATTTCATCTCTTTCACTCCTTATTGCATGTATTTCTGTTTTTACTTTCCTTTGTTTAATAAAGTTGGCTAGGGGTTTATTTATTTTATTTATTTTTTCAAAGAACCAACTCTTTGATTCATTAATCCTTTATATTGAGTTTTTAGTCTCCATTGCATTAATTTCTGCCCTGAGCTTTATAATTTCATGCCTTCTCTGGGCTATTGGTTTGATTTGTTCTTCTTTTTCTAGAAGCTTGAGGTGCAGCATAAGATTGTGGATTTGTGCTCATTCTGTTTTCCTGAGGTAGGAATTCACTGCTATAAATTTCCCTCTGAGGACTGCTTTCATTGCATCCCACAGGTTCCTGTAAGTTGTGCCTGTTTTCATTTGATTGTACATAGTGTTTAATTTCTTCTTTGATTTCATCTGTGACCCACTGATTGTTCAGGAGGGTGCTGTTTAATTTCAATGTGTTTATGGAGTTCTTACGATTTCCTTTCCCTTTAACTTCCAATTTCGTTGCACTATCGTCTGATAGTACGCATGGGATAATTTCAACTCCTTTGCATTTCCTTAAGCATGTTCAATGTGCGAGCATATGGTCTGTTTTAGACAATGTCCCATGTGTAGCTGAGAAGAATGTGTATTCTAATGCTGCTGAGTGGAATACTCTGTATAGGTCTACTAAGTCCTTTTGTTCACATTAGGTTTAGTTCTATTATTTCTTTTCTATTTTTTTTTTTTTGTTTGTTTAGAGTTGTTATGGTTGATACATTGTGTCAACTTGGGGAGTCTGGAGGTTTGGCTGAGTGATTCAGCAGAAAGCCGGGGTGCTTGCTTTGTACACATCCTGAGCCTGTGGAAGAGGAGGGCATGGAGATTGTGTGAGAGCTACACGCCCCCTGGGTGGGGTTAGCCTTTGTACCATATAAGGGAAGGAAAGAGGCTGCTTGAAGCCATTCCTCCCTTTTTGCTGGTTGTTTTTGCTGTGCTCTGCTGCCCTGAACAGTAACAGTCTGCCCTCTGCCATGTGCCACTCTGCCTCAGAACCAGTCAAGTATGGACTGAAACCTCCACGAACTGTAAACTGAATAAACCTTTCCTTCCTTCATTTTGGGCGTTGGGTATTTTGTCTCAGCAATGAGAGAAAAGTAACCAAGACAGGGGTATTGAAGTCCCCTGTTAAGATTGTGTTGCTGCTTATTTCATTTTTCATGTCTGTTAAAATTCATCTTATATACTTATGTGCACCTGTGTTTTATGCATAGATGTTTATGATTGTTATTTCTTCCTCTTGAAGTTTTCCACTCACAAGGATGTAGTGACCTTCTTTATCTCTTTTAATTCTTCTTGGTTTGAAGTTCCCATTGTTTGCTAACAGAATAATGACACCCACTTTTTTCTGGATACCTATCTCATGGAGTATTGTTTTCCATTCCTTAATTTTCAGTCTATGAGTTTCCTTTTGAGTTAAATGTGTTACCTCTATACAGCATATTGCTGGATTTTGTTTGTCAGTCTACTTCTTTTGGTTGGTGAATTGAGTCTGTTTACTTTGACAGTTATAAGTGATATGTTTTGGCTTATCTTTGTCATATTGTTTTCCTGCTGTTGGTTTCTCTTGTTTCCCTCTGTTTAATTGCTGGCTCTTCTTGGTGTTTCCTTTTGCTGTTGTTCTTAAAGTTATGGTCTTTTTTGTCTCTTTCTAGAATATCTTTTAGAACTCTTTGTAGGGTTGGTTTGGCACTCATGAAGTTCTTCAGTTGATCTTTATTGTGGAAATATTTTATTTCTCCATTAATTCTGAAGGATAGTTTTGCAGGATACATCAATCTGGGTTGGAAGTTATTTTCTCTCAGGACCTGCAATATTTCACTCCATGCTCCTCTTGACTTGATAGCTTGTGCTGAAAAATCTGCCATGATTCTGATGGGCTTTCTTTTACAGGTGATCTGTTTCTTTTCTCTCATGGCTTTTAATATTCTGTTCTTTTGTTGAATTTCTGGGATCTTTATCACTATATGTCTGGGTGTAGATTTATTTTGGTTATGGCTATTTGGAGTTCTATGTGCTTCACTTACCCAGATGTCCAATTCTATTTCCATGCTTGGAAAATTTTTTGCTATTACTTCCACAAATAGTTTTTTTTATATCATTTGTGCTGACACCTGCTGTTTTATTGATACCTATTAATCTTACATTGTTTTCCTTTGCTTTGTCTTGCAGCTGTTGAATTATTTCATGGTTTCTTGTTATTTTTAATAGATCCTTCCCTTCATGGTCATTCACAGCAATGCTGTCTTCAAGGTCTTAAAGCTTATCTTCAGCTTTGTTCAAGCAGTTTTGCCAGCTTTCAGTGGAAGTTTTAATTTCCTGGATATCTGTTTGAGTCTGCTTTATGCATTCTTGTTCTTTCCTCTACTATTCATTCAAGGTGTCCATTAATTTACTACACTCCTCTTTTTTTCCATGTATTCTTTAGATGTGCTAAGCAATTTTTTCATCTCAGACATTATTCCAGATCTGATGTCCACTATGGCCTGATGGAGTTGTTTCTTTACTTCTGCGGCTATCATTTCAGACATTTCAGGTATATGACTTCCAGGCTCATCTGCGTTGGTCTTATTCTGGGAGGGGTAGAGGTCTGAGATTGCATTTTGCTCCTTTGTTTTGTCATTTTCAGAGACGCAGAGGTCCCCTGGAGCTCAGCCTCACTCCCAGGGTGATGTCGTTGTAGTGAGGCAAGGACCTAAAGGTCCCTTGTGCTTGGTGTGATTCCCTCACACCAATGGTGTGTATACACAGGCAGGGTGTGATCCCAGTGCTCCCATAGTTGTCTGTGGCTCAGCTTAGCTCCCACTCAGGGGTTCCCAGTGCTGTCCAGGTTTCAGCCCCATTTCCACTGGGGTGTAGTAGTGGGTGGGTCATGATCACCATGTCTCCATACACTGCCACTACCTCACCCGATTCCCACAATAGTTGAGGGGTAAGTATGCAGTCACTGGGTCCCCTGAAGCTGAGTTTCAGCTTAGCTTCTCTGAGGGTGTGGGGTAGGGGCAGGGAGGAGCACCTAAGGCTCTTGAGGTTGTTTGGAGCTCCTCTTGGCTACCAAGCTGGTGGGGCAGAGGTAGGACCGGCTCACCAGAGTTCCCTCAGCTGACTGAGGTGCAACTCTGCTCTGATGGGGGGAGGGGAGAGGAAGAGAGGGGCGGGAAGTGAACCTCAGTTCCCTAGAGCTTTCTGAGTTTCTGCCCGGTCCGAAGCTCATGTGTGGGGGGTGGCAACAGCTCACCAGAGTTCCCACAGCTGTCCAAGGTGCAGCTCCATTCCAACAGGGGGAGGGGGGAGTTGGAAAGGTTTTTGAATGATTGGAATTCCTTTTTGGTGCATATTAATTGTACAGAATAACAGGGTTCTTTGTGGCAGTTTTATACACGCACATAGCATACTTTGATCATATCTACCACCTCACTACCCTCCTTTTTCCTCCATTTTTCCCTCCTGATCCATCTTCTCTTCTTCAGTGTCTCACTTCTGTTTTCATGGTGTCTTTTTCTCCCCAAGATTCTACAAATGAGAAAAAAAGCGTGTGATACTTGTTGTTATGGTTGATACATTGTGTCAACTTGGGGAGTCTAGAGGTTTGGCTGAGTGACTTAGCACGAAACCAGGGTGCTTACCTTGTGTATATTCTGAGCCTGTGGGAGAGGAGGGTATGGAGACTGTGTGAGGGCTACATGCCCCCTGGGTGGGGGAGCCTGTTTACAATGTAAAGGAAGGAAAGAGGCTGCTTGAAGGCATTCCTTCTTTTTGCTGTTTTTTTTTTTTTCCTGTGCTCTGCTGCCATGAACATTTGCCCTCTGCCATGTGCCACTCTGCCTCAGAACCAGCCAAGTATGGACTGAAACCTCCACAAACTGTAAGCTAAATAAACCTTTCCATCCTTCATTTTGGGTTTTGGGTATTTTGTCTCAGCAATGAGAGAAAAGTAACCTAGACACTTGTCTGTCTGTATCTTGTGTATTTCAGTTAGCAATGTCTATCATTCAATTGATTTTCTTTGAAATGTGTGATTGTGCTCTTCCTATAGCTAAATAATGCTTCATTGTACACATGCAACATGTTTTCCTTATTCATTCATTGTTAATGTGTGCCCAGGATGATTCTAGAACTCAACTAGTATGAATTGTGCTGTGATGAACATAAATATACAGTTATCCATATAGTATGTTGATTACAATACTATCAAGTATATATGCATTGAAGAGTGGTACATACAGCCATATCATATAGTAATTTTATTCTAAAGCTTTTGGGGGTGTCTTCATACTGATTCCCAAAGTGGCTGTACTAATTTGCATGCCCCAACAATACATGAGGGTTCTTTTTCTTCCTCTTCCCGGCATCCTAATGAGAATTTATTGCTTCTGTATTCTCCATGATAGGCATTCAGACTGGAATGAGATAGAATCTCAATGCAATTTTAATTTGCATTTCTTGATAGCCAAAGATGTTGACTTTTTCATGTAATTATTGGCAATATATAATTCTTTTGTGAAGTGTCTGCTCAGTTCATTTGTCCATTGATTAATTGGATTCCTGTTTTTTTTTTCAGTTCTTTATATATTCTGGATATTAAGCCTCTGTCAGAAGAGTAGTTGGCAAAGATATTCTTTCATTCTGTAAAATTGTGCTACAGTTAATTGTTAGTTTTTTGCTGTGCAGAATCTTTTAAATTTGACATAGTCCCATTTGTCAATTCTTGCTATTATTTCCTGAGCTATTAGAGACCTATTCAGGAAGACATTACCTATGCCTGTCTCTTAAAGTGTTTCCTCTATCTTTTATTCTAGTGGTTTCAAAGTTTTAGATCTTATATTAAGCTCTTTGACCTATTTTGAACTGATTTTTCTTATAGGGTAAGAGAGACAGGGTTCTAATTTCAATCTTCTACATATGGTTATCAAATTGTCCAGCATCATTTAGTAAAAAGGCTGTCTTTTCTCTAATGTATGTTTTTTGAAATTTTATCAAGAACAAGATGAATATAGCTGTATAAGATTTTTTTTTTCTGGGTTCTCTATTCTGCTCCATTGGTCTGTGTCTACTTTTGTGCCAATACCATTCTGTTTTTATTACTATGGCTCTGTAGTTTGTTTTGAGATTGGATATTGTGATAGTAAAGCATTGCTCTTTCTACTCAGTATTACTTGCCTATTCTGGATGTTTTGTGTTTTCATGTGAATTTTACAATTTTTTCTAATAATGTGAAAAATGTCCTTGGTACTTGATTTTTGATGAGAATTGCATTAAATCTGTAAATTGCTTTTGGAAATAGGGTCATTTTAACAATATTAATTGTACTGATTGCTGATTATCTTCTATTGTCTTTTTCCAGTTTCTTCAACGTTTTATAATTTTTTCTGTAGAAGTTTTTTTTTTTTTTTTAACCTCATTGGTAATGTTTCTTCCTAGTTATTTTTAAAAAGTTATTCAATTCTTCTTTAAGTGTTTCGTTGAATTCAGTGATGAAGCTATCAAGATGTTTCTCTGTGGGAAGTGTTTTATTACTAAGTCAAGTTTTTTTTTTAATATGTGGTAGGCCTATTTATTTGTATCTTCTTAAGTAAGTTTTTGTAGTTTATATAAGTTTCTATGAAGTCTTATTTCATTTAATCTTTTGACTTTTTGGCATACAATTGTAGTACTTTGTATAATTAACTTTTTTTTGTTTGTTTGGTACCAGGAATTGAACTGCACTTGCCAGACAGGTGCTTGCACCAGTGAGGTGTATCCCCAGCCCCTCAGTTTTATAATTAATCTTTATTGTGCATAGTGACAGTCCTTTATTCATTCCTGATTTTAGTAATTTTAAGAATTTATTTTTTATTCTTGGTTAATTTAGCTCAAAGTTTGTTAATTTTAACTTTTCTTAGTATCAGTACTGATTCTGTTAAATTATTTTATTGATTTTCTCTTTTCTATTTCACTTATTTTGCTATCAACTTTATTTCCTTTCTTTATCTTGTTTGTAATTTACTTTTCTTCTCTTTCTAATTTCTTAAGGTGCAATTTAGTTATTGATTTGATATTTTTTCAATATAGGCATTTATGGCTTTGAATTTTGCTCTGAGTACTATTTTAAATGTATTCCATAAGGTTTGGTATATTGTGCTTTAGTTTTCCTTCACCTAAAAACACTAGATCAAATGATTTGTCTTTGTGGTTTAAATTTTAAAAAATCATTTTAATGCTTTTAGATTGGGGAAAATTTCACTTCATTTCTCCCAATGAGTAGATGTTTAAAATACACTGAAACCTATTATAATCAACACTTCAAAAACACATCTATTTACTTCTTGAAGTAGTATAATTTGTTATCTGTGGCTTCTAAATGTTTTTCATGCAGGGAACTTTCGACTTTTGGTGTCACAAATACTGTACTAACAATCAGACATCTATTGGTTATTTAGGAATTCTGCTCAGACTTTGGTAACTATTCTGCCCAAATTTTGCTGCCTATTTTGAAGTGGGTTGTTCACCCTCCTTCACTATAGACTCCCATTCACAGGCTGAGTGTAATAGTATTCAGCTGTCTCTGGTTTCTAGGATGCTAGCTTAACTATAGCTGTCCTAACTTCCATTTCATGTTACTTCATGTCTGACTGGAACAAATATATCAAATTGCAAAACCATGAGAGGAGTTTGCTGCAATATGTTAAAGGTATATTTAGCTGAATTTATGTGAAACAAGTGATTTGAAAATAATGCTTTCAGTTCCCTTTTATTTATATACCAGAACAGCATCCTGTTGCCAAATATATTTTCTTTACTGCGTATATCAGAACATTTTCCTATAACTAATATGATGTCTTGAGGTTTGGTTTTAATATTATTTGGTAAATGGCATACTGGATCCCAAAGGGTGGACTTCACGTAAGGTGAGTTAAAGACCCAGAGATCACCAATCCAAGCAGAAGTCACTATTAATGTGGGGTCTGTAAGAAAGACTTCAACCAGTCAGTGAGAGGCAGGTCAACAGTATTTAAACCAGAGGAAGAGGTTGGGGCCAAAGGGTGGAGCTTGGGCCAGGGAATGAAGAAGTTGGAAGGTTTTGGCTGATTGCCAGGGTTGGTTTCTAGAAAAGATCTGATAAACCTGGAGAAGCCAATGTCTTGAGGAACTGAAACACAGATTGAGAATTAGGCCATGAAGCTGGGGGAGCTTTAAACTAACAAATTCGTTTAAGTGTAATGTCCAGAAACATTTCTTCAATTGAATATATCTAAGAGACAAATTGCTTAATGAATTTATTCTCTAGTTGTCTTTTCATTTTTACTTTTCTTTTTCTTTGATTTTTTGGTTATTTAGAAGTATGTTGGCTAATTTCCAATTTAATTTCCAATAATTGTAAACTATTTACATCTTTTCCCAATATCATTCACTTTCAATTTGGTTATTCCATTTTGGTCAGTTAACTTATTTGTGTGTTAATTTTCCAGGGCCACCATTAATTTACCAATCCGGTGGTGATTTTTTCAATTTTATGGTTCATTATAGATACAGTACAAATGGGGGTATGGAATCACTCCCTCTCCACTCACCTGGAGAACAATCCCTAGAGCCAGTCCCCTGACTCAGCACCCTATTGATCATGCTGTCAGTCGTCTCTCTGGAAGACCCAGTGAGAGGTGCCCTAGGTCAGACACACATTCCAAATCCTTAAATGCATTCAGCACCCGTGCCATTTTCTTTCCCTCCCTCCCATGTATTCTTTTCATTCTGTTCATGCCATTTTCCTTTCTGCCAGTGGGAGCCTGCTCACTCTGAGCATAACTTCACACTTTAAACTTTCTTTAACTTGGCTGCTTTTTCCATGCCATTGTGTACACTTTCCAGTGCTTTGTTCCTCACACACAAGAACCTGGAAACCTGTCCTAGGTCCCTATCCTCCGTGGTAACATTGCTGACAGGCCAGCCAAGAGTTACAAAGAAGCATGGAGACCTCAGAGACCTCAACCCTGTTAACTTCAACCAAAAGCCTTTTTATTTTTTCCTTCTCTCACCCTGTCTCAAGTCCTCTACATTTTCCCCTTCCTGGGATCAGTTATCAGGGAGAGGCAGGGAACGGGAAGGTACAGAAGCCTAGGATTCCCTCATCCCATGTAGGACGGGGAGGGGATGCATATGGCCTCTCTATTTTTCCAGTGAGTAAGAGAGGGTCAAAACAAAAGAGAGAGAGAGAAAGCGGGTTACAGACCTGCAAGAAGGACATTGCTTTAGCCTTTGTCATGAGTCTTCCACCACCTTTGTGAGTTCTGGGGCTGCTTGTTGATCCTTACTGAATCTATAGATATTTCTTCCTGAAGTCTCTCTGAGGTTGCTTCTCTAATACTCACTCTCTTGTTTTCTCTATCCTACTTCTCTCCATCCTAGGGAGGGAAATTTATCAGGGTTTTATTGAGGGAAGCACTCACTACCCATCCTTAGACAGGTATACTGTGGTGTCAGGTGATTTTGTAATTGGTTAGAAGTGCCCAGCAAGTAGAGCATCCAAGCTCCTTACCTATGTGAGAGATGGATTGTGGCTAAAGGGGAGATTCAAAGGTCCAAAGGAAGTAGTATAGTACTCACACAAGCCCAGAGCATCTGGCATATTCTAAGGAGTTCAGCTTTACCAGAGGATGCTCTGGAGGGCTGAATGGGTTTGAGACTGACCCGTAGGAAGCTCTGTAAGGTTCCTGTGCAGGGAATGACACAAGGCATACTGTATAAGTTTCCTATGACTAGTCCCAAGGACTTTAGCTTCACAGGAGGTGCCTTGGAGCTGAACAGGTCAGGGACTGACCCAGGAAAAGGCCTATAAGGTCTCCACAATCTCATTCTCTCTTCCCCACCTTGGGATCCCATCTTGGGATATGCTTCATCCATTCCAGCTGACTCCCTGCTTAACTGTTTTCTCAGACCCTGGTATAAATTTGACTCTACCCATATGCTACCTCCTTACCCACCTGCACAGTCCGTGTCCCCAGGAGGTAAAACAACCTCCTGAGCCCTCCTCATACCTTCTCATACTCCAGGCCTGCCTATTGTAAGGCCCTGGACTCAGGGAGCCTGATATCTAAGTCAGCTACCATTCTACTCTGTCAAGAAGTGGCAGGCACAGTTGGTACCAAGGTCAGGTACCTTTTTTGGTCATAGATATTCATCAATGCAAAGAGAAACTGGGTACATTTTCTGAGGACCCTGAAAAATTTGCTGACAGTTTTCATATCCTGAGAATGGCTCTGGTCTCACCTGGTGAAATATCCAGTTCTTCCTGATTTCTTGCTCCACAGCATTTAAAAGAGAAAGGTTTATAAAAGCTCAGAACAGGACAGAAATGAAACTTTAGGGCCACATCCAATAACAGTCAGCCAACTGATGTGTTATGTGGGGATCAAGAAGGGCCCAAGTGGGTTTATCGCACTGGGGGAAGAACAGATGGACGTTGTACTTCCAAGCCAAATGAGTGGGAATGCTCCTGGGCACAGCCAACCCCATTAAGTGTGATAAATTCAGGATTATCCACCAGAACTCTGAGGATAATCCAGCTGCTTTTCAGCACCAGCCTGAAGAGGCACTGAAAGCGGCATTTAAATACAATAATTTATATCTGGAGTCTAGAAAGGGCCAACTTTTCCAGGACAGCATTGTGTTTGTGAGGCAGACTCAGATATTAGGAGGAAACTCCGATAGGGCTTTCAAGCTTGGGATAAGTCAGTTGGTAGTTGTGGCTTCCATGGTCTTTAACAGTAGTGATGAAGTAAAGGACGAATAGGAGTTGAGCTAGGAGAGAAAGCAGGCTAAAGATATGCTGGCCCTCATGGATAGGGCTTGTGATAGATCCCGTAGCACCAAGGGGAACCGAGGTAATCCAAAGGATGATGGAGGCCAGTCTGAGTGCTTCAAGTGTGAGTGACCAGGCACAGGGCAAAGGAGTGCTCTCCAACCTTCTGGGTCCTTGCTGGACCTGTGTGAACACAGATGAGAGCTTTTGCTTTGGAGAAAGGTCTGTCTTCACTCCAAGAAGGAGATGAAGTCATCCACTGCCATGATATCCAGAGAAAATGCCTAGGCAGTGAATGATGGTGCCTGAGGTGCCTGTGAGCTCCCATAGAAGAACATCTTCATTGCCTTGAGGTGGCCTTGGGTAACTCTTGATGTAGTGGATGTACCTTCTTGATATTGGGACATCTTAATTAAGTCTAATTTCTTGTTGGAGTGACTTATTCCATTCTCAGTTCTTGTGGGCCTTTTAACTGGTCAGCTCTCTTTATGCAACTCTGAACTTCCTGTTGGGAGATTTCCTTTTCCAGTCTGCCTTCCTGGTAATACTGGAGTGTTCCATAGCTGTACTTGGAAGAGATATACTCTTCCTACTCCAGACAACTCCCATTCAAACTGCTGGCAACCTATGCTTGGCTTCACTGGGCCTTATTTCTCTGCTGGAAATAGATCCCCAAGCATAGTATTATGACACTCTGAGGAGGGCTGTCAAGGTGTTTCCAGTAATCATTATGCTGAAGAGCTCTAATCCTTACCCTCACAGAAGTCAGTATCCCCTTAAAAGAGAGGCTTGGCAGGGATTAAAGCCCATTGTTGATAAATTTTTGGCTACAGGGTTGCTGGTTCCATGTCATTCCCTGTGCAACAGACCCATATTATCAACAGTCAAGCCATCTGGAAAATATGATTTACTGTAAGATCTCTCAACCATCAGTGAGACAGTGGGGCCTGTTCACTCTCAGATCCATACACCCTTGTTCCACAGATCCCAGGAGACATTAACTGGTTCTCTGTCCTTGATCTTAAGGATGCCTTCTTTTCTATTCCTGTGGACTGCAGCTGTGGTGGATTGACTAATGTTCAGTCAGTGTGATTCTGGGTATGGAAGGCCCACCTGAGGGTTGTTGCCAATGACATAAAAGGAGAATGGGAAGGGAAAATTTTATGGTGTTGATTTTCCTAGAGAAGCTTTCAGTGACTGGTTTTCCTGATATGAACTCAGCTGTTCTCATGGGCAGAGGAGCCCATATCCTCACTATTGCCAGGGATGGCTGTCATTCTCTTCAGGGGAGCTCTGATCTTCAACTTGAGCATCACTTCCTGGCTCCAGTACAGATCCTTCAGCCTCACGGCACGGATCCTTTATCCTGCTGGTGCAGACTTTCTAGCTTCCGCCACTGGCCTTTGGGCTTTTCCAGTGCAGATCCCTCATATAGACTTGAGTGAGACATTTCCATGGACTGTTGGCCTTCACCTGGACTCATGTGGGACATTGCCACAGGATCCGGACTCAGGGCAATTCTTCAGGTCTCTAGTGCAAGACAGATCTCTTGTACTCCTCTGCATTTGACTTTTTGGGTGTGTATTATAAAATAATCCTGTAAATTATGTGTCCTGTATTGTCTATTACCTTGCAGACCCTGACTATAACACTAGCTTTCAATATGTGTTACCTCCACCTCTCCAGGAGGTGAAAGCACAAGAAATGGACCACAAACCTCACACACCTGTGAGCCAGTGTCTGGCCTCAAGTTTCTTCTCAGAAAAACCAACCTACCTCCTGAGCCAGGTAAGTAAACTGTTTTGTTCCTCCACATAAAAGAAAAAAAATTAATGTCATCCTAGAAATTCAGGTCCCTCCCTACATTGCCTGTGTAGCTAGTTTTATTACTCTCTTGCTTGCCACAGTTCATCCTTATGTTTATTATTGACAATAAGGTCTGTCTTGAGACCCAAAGCTTTTTTTCCCTATGTGGCACTAATTTCTATAGTATCTTCCAGCAAACTGGGTAGGAACATGCACCCTGTTTATCTGGCCCTGGAAGTTAATATCCTTTATTAATGCTTTTCATAATCTTACTGTTTAGACCATATGTACTTAGTCTTTTAGGTGAATTTACTTCTTGTTTAACAGCCATTAAACTACTGTTTATGGCCTGAACCAAGGACCAAAACTTGTTTCATCTACATCTACGTTTCATCAACAAATCCTCAATAAAAGAATATGGCTCACTTAGCCTGCTAGATCAGGGAGAGTGACAGTTAGTATCCCCATAGGTAGTGCCAGTGCTCCTATTTAGCAGGAAGTGGGTTTAGAAGTCAAACAGTGCATGCATTGTTAGTGTATAGGGATGCTATTAATTTTTGAGTGCTGGCTTTGTATCCAGCTATGTGACTGAATTCAGCTAATAAATCTACAAGTGTTTTGGTGGAGTTTTAGGGGTCTTCTATGTACAGTGTCATGTCATCTGCAAATAATGATAATTTAAATTCTTCCTTTCCTACCCTTCATCCTTTTACTTCTTTTTCTTGTCTAATTGCTCTGGATAAAATTTCCAGGATACTATTAAATAGGAATGATGATAGTGGACATCCTTGTCTTGTTCCTGATTTTAGAGTGAAAGTTTTGAGTTTTTAACCACTTAATATGATACTGGTTGTTGGTTTGTCATAGACAGCTTTTATCAGATTGAGATAAAGACCATCTATTCCAATTTTTGTAGGGTTTTTATCACGAATGAGTGTTGGACTTTATCAAATGCTTTTTTTTGTAGGATTTGTGTATGTGCGTGGCTCTACTGATATTTATATTACATTTATTGATTTGTATGTATTGAATCACCCCTGCATCCCTGAGATGAGTCCTACTTGGTCATGGTGTATAATCTTTCTGATGATTTGTTGCATTCTCTTTGCTAGTATCTTATTGAGAATTTTTGGGTCTATATTCACTAGGGAGATTGGCCTGTGGTTTTCTTTTTCGGTTGGGTCTTTCTCTGGTTTTGGTATCAGGGTAATGCTTGCTTCCAAAAATGATTTTGGGAGTATTGCTTCCCTTCAACTCTGTTAAAGAGTTTCACCATTAGTGACAATGACATGTTCTCTCACTTTCTTTTAGAATTCAGCAGTGAATCCATCAGGACTTGAGCTTTTCTTCATTGCTAAGTTTTAGTTATATTTTGTATTTAGTTAACTGATATTGGATTATTTAGAATTTTTATATCTTGATTCAGTTTGGGCAATTCCTATATATCTGTCCATTTTTTTCTGTGTTTTTCATCTTACTAGAGTAAAGGTTATCAAAGTAGGTATTGATCATCTGTATTTTTGCAGAATCTATTGAGACTTCACCCTTTTCATTCTTACTTGAACGAATTTGAATCTTTGCTTTCATCATTTTGATAAAGTTTGCTAAAGGTTTATTAGTTTTATTTAATTGTCTAAAGAACCAACTCTTTGATTTATTGATTCTATGCATTGTTTCCTTAGTCTCAATTGCATTAATTTCTGCTCTTACTTTTGTAATTTCCCCCCTCATACAAGCCTTGTGTTTGATTTGTTGTTTTCCTAGAATTTTGAGGTTCAACATGGGGTTATTTTTTTGCACTTGTATTATTTTTCTGATGTGAGAATTCACTGCTATAAATTTCCCTCTTAAGACTGCTTTCATTGAATACCATAAGTTTAGTGCATTGTGCTGGTTTATTATTTAATTATAGATACTATTCAATTTCTTCTTTAATTTTGTTTGTGGGTCATTAAAGTGTTATTTAATTTCCATGTATTTATGGAGTTTTTGTGGTTTATTTTATCATTGATTTCCTGTTGCATTGCACTATGATCAGATAGTATGCATAGGATAATTTAAATTCCTTTTCATTTACTTAGGAATGTTCTATGGGATACTATGTGGTCTATTTTGGAGAACATCCTATATGCAACTGAGAAGAATGCATATTCTTATTTGTGGGGTGGAGCACTCTGCAGATATCTACTAAGTACATTGTCAACAGGTTTGATCTAGTTCTGATATTTCTTTTTTTATATCTAGTTCAGTCCTATATTCGTGACAGTGGGGTGTAAATGTCTCCCATTACAATTGCATTAGTGCTTATTTGATTTTTCATGTCCATTAATACTTGTTTTATACAGTTGGGTGAACTGGTGTTTGGTGCATATGTATTTATGATTATTTATTTTTCCTCTGGAGTTTTCCCTTAGCAAGTATGTTGTGACCTTCTTTGTCTCTTTTGATCAGTCTTGAAATTCACATTGTCTGCAGTCAAATATCTACCCCTGCTTTTCTTACAGTTTCTGTCACATGGAGTATTGTTTTCCATCTTTTGACTTTTAGTCTATGAATTGTTTTGAGTTAAATATGTTTCTTGTGTGCAGCATATTGTTGGTTCTTGCTTCTTGATTTATTCTGTTTGTTTCTATTGATGGGGAAATTAAAACCATTTACACTGATGGTATAACTCATATGTGTTGGCTTATTCTCATATTATCTTCTTGTTGGTACACTGTTTTTCCCCTCTGTTTAATTACTTGCCTTGACTGGTGGGTTTTTTTTTTTTTTTGTTGGTATTCTTGGAATTGTGGTCTTGCTTATCTTTTTGTAAAATATCTTTCAGAGCATTTTGCAGAGTTTGTTTGGTGGTCATGAATTTCTTCACATTTCTTCTTCATGTTCTTTGTTTTGAAAGTACTATATTTCTCTATTGATTTTGAAATATAGTTTTGCAGGTTACATGAATCTGGGTAGGAGGTTGTTTTATTTTAGGGCTTGAAATTCTTCACTTCAAGGTCTTTTTGACTTGAGGGTTTGCATTGAGAAATCTGCTGTGATTCTGAAGGGGTTTTTGTTATAGGTGATTTGCTTCTTTTCTCTAGCTGCTTTTTATATTCTGTTCTTGTGGTGAAATTCTGAAATCTTGATTATTATATGGCTTGGTGTAGATTTATCTTGGTCATGGTTATTTGCAGTTCTATATGCATCATTTACTTGTATATTAAATTCTTTATGTTTGGGAAGTTTTCTGCTATTTTGTGGAGATATTCTTTATGGTATTTGTCCTATCTCTGGCTTTCTCATTGACTTTGAATGCAGACTGGTGCAACCACTGTAGAGAGCAGTTCGGAGATTTCTCAGCAAACTAGGTCTAGAGGTTCCATTCAAACCAGCTATTGCCCTTCTGGGTATTTTTCCAGAAGATCTGAAAACATCATATCACTCGGATATATGTGCACCCACGTTTATAGCAGTGCAATTTGTAATAGACTTTGATCAATTTTATATTTTTCTTCTTTGTTTCATCTTGCAGATGTTTGATTGATTTTTCATGGTTTCTTGCTCTTTTTATAATATCCTTCTTTTTAGGGTCACTTACTACAATCCTGTCTTTGTATCTGATTTTCTATCTTTGCCTTCCTTCAATCTGTTGTGTATACTTTCAATGGAATTTTTAATCCCTGGTTTGTTTGGATCTTTTTTATGGCTTCCATTTCTTTCCTATGTTGGGTGTTCATGGTTTCCATCATTTTCTTAAGCTCCTCTATTTTTATCTGTGTGTACTCTAGATTTGTTGGGAGTGTCTTTAATTTTGATTGTCATTTCTTTTTTTTTAACATGAGAGATTATTTTTCCTGTAACAACTTCCATTGGTTTTTTCGCTTTTGCTGCTATCATTTCAGAAAGTATCAGTGTGTGGCTTCTGATTTCTTCTATCTTGTGGTCTGGGGATGTCTTGTGTGGGCTGGGGTCTGGGATTGAATTTTGTTTCTGTGTCTTGTATTTTTCTATTTTATTTTATTTTCTGTGTTAGTGATTATAGATTTCTTATAGTAGATAGTTTTATCACTAGTATTGGGGTTTCCCTAAGAAATATCTATTTTTCATATTTGTCTTCTTGGTGTAGGTGGTTCTTGTTCTTAGTGTCTATCCCAAGAACTTACATTCCCAATTTATTAAGGATGAGAAGTTGATATCTATTTGGCTTAGCACCCTGTCCTTTGGTACTGGACTGTGGTGTTGTCATATGATAGAGAAAAACTGATTACAACATGTGTGATATCCTGGTTAAAGTACTACAATTAGCAATAACAATAGCTTCAGGCACTGCCTAGCAGGAGATAAACTGTGATAACTATTAATTTAGTACCTTTAATCATAGGAACAAGTCCTACACTTACATAACAAAATCAACCTATAGCGGGAACTTGCATGCAATGTTTCTTTTTGGTAGATGGTTTTTACCTTGCTTAGGTGGTATTTAAGGGGGATAGGGTACAAAACAGAGAGATAAATGAGGAGAAATATAGTAGAAGCAAGACTGTAGGGATAAGGAGGTACACTCAGGTTTTGGAAAACTGGAGAAAATTACATGAGAGAAAGAATTAAAGATAAAGCACAAGAATATTGAAGTGAACCAGAAAGAGAAGAGATAATGTTAAGAGATAATGTAAAGAGATAATGTTAAGAAAAGAGATAACTCACATGAAAGTATCTTAAAATCAAGAGAGATAGTTGAGAGAAGAGAGAAAGAAGAGGGATAGGACAATACAAGAATAAGGTGAGGAACTTAAATGGTAAAACAAAACAAAACAAAACAAAACAATCAGGCAAACGGGACAAGCAATCAAAGAAAAAGAAAAATCATAAAACTCCTTTGGTGTTTACAGTTCTGTAGTAGTGTCCAAATCGAATCCCGGAACTGTGTTGTGTAACACTGGCAATTTTGCAGTAGGATTTGTGCTGGCTAAGGCACTGATCTTGTCCTCTGAATGTTGGGGACTGTTCTTCAGCTGACAACTGTTTGGATGTCCATTTCTCTGTGATCGTCTCTTTGTGCTCTCCTAGTTGCCATGGTGGGCTCGGGTAGGAAAAGCCCAGGGTTGCTCTTGGACCTGTATTCAATTGGCTCTTTCCAGACTTTACATAGTTTCCTGTGTTCCACACCACTAGCTCCTCTTACCTGCTGATTTTAGAGCATTGGGAATGCCCTTGTCTTATCATAGGACAATGCTGCTTGCCTACTTGTGCTGCTTGGTCAAGGCTGCCCTGCTGGTTGCAGATCAGAGGGAGGTTTCTGGTCTTCTGTATTTAGTACTAATAATGGTTTTCTGTAGCCACCAGAGTGGAGTCTGGTAGCCCTAGCTCCTACCTTTCAGCAGAAATACCCCCAGCCAGCTTCCCAGCTGCTAGCCTTCCACCATGATTGATTGGCTCTTCCCTCATTCCACTCCGGGAAGTGAAGCAACCCAGGACTGTTCTGCTGATGGAATTCACACTATGCACCAGCTTCTGCTCCATGACTGTTCACCTCAGTCATCAACTTCTGGCTCTGTGGGGCCCCGTGGGATACAGTGTCCTGTGCTCCCACTGCAGTGCTATGCTGGGCTTGTTTTTGATTTTTGTAATCACACTCAACAAAGGCAAAGCAAATGGCTTCCCGGGTGAGAAAACTAAGGTCAAACAAGGTGAACAAGTTTCTCACAGGCCTCTAGTCAGTCAGCAGTGGGAGTAGGACACAGGTTTTGTGAGTCCTTCTCTAGTTGTTGTTCTACTGTCTCATATTGGATCTTTTTGTATGTGAAAGGCAGTTCATTAAAGGTTGCAAAGCACAAGACATACCTCATGTTTTGTAAAAAAATAGCATTAGGGGAAGGAACTTATCTGATCATGGATTTAGATACTTTTATGTATCCTGTTAAATTCAGTGGCCCATATGCTAATTTCAGCTATAAGCCCCTAACTGTATTTCTGTCCTTATCTGGACTGCCTAAGTCTCAAACCCATCATGTAATAAAACAATCTGAATAATATTTTATTCAGATCATATGTGGTGGATTAGCTCATTTTTTGGCAAATGTTCACTTTCTTTTTTCCACCCTGTGAGAGATGGATATACTGCCCTGCCCCTTAACTCTGCACGTGGCCATGTGCCTTGCTTTGACTAATAGGATATTAGTGCACATACTGTCGACAAAGGCTGGAGCAGTTGAACTATGCCCTTGTACTAGTTGCTTTTCCATTATTAGGACAAAATACCTGAGAAACATAGTTTAGAGAAGAGGTTTATTTGGATCGTGGTTTCAGAAGGTTCAGTCCACACATATTCCACTAGCTCCAAAAAAGACACATCATGGTGGAAGGATAGGGTAGAGGAAACTGCTCAACTTATTGCAGCCAGAAAACAGGGAAGAGCCAGGGACAAGAATATACCCTTCCAGGTCACATCCCATGACCCGCCTCTTCCTACCAGGCCTTCCCTGCCAGCAACACATTCAGCTGTGAACTCATCAATGGATTAATACACTGATGTGTATAGAGCCGTCATGAACCAATCTCCTTTCACAAGTATCATCTCTGAAGACATGAGACTGCTGGGGGAACATTTTAGACCTAGACTCTTGAAATTCTGCCATCATCACTGGCCTCTGAAAACTGAGAACACCATGGGTTGGACCTGATTAGGACCTGTGGCCTGGAGCCAAACCCAGGGAATCCCACCTGAGATCAGCAGAGGATTTACAACTGGGCAAGGAGAAGATGGAGAAGTCATATGTAGGAAAAATAATTCAAGGCTGTGTTGGTTGTAAGAATAAAATACATCACCAAGGGAACAGTTTAGCTGTGATACACTTTATGAATGCAATTTGTTTGACTCTCTGGGCTATTTTCTGTCTACAAGTGGAATTTAGAGTGTCACCATGGACCTCTTATTTTTAAAACGAAGCAATTGCATGGATGTAACTGAGAGGGCATATAGCACTGGTGCTTAGTCTAGTTACTTGATATGTTTAGTGTATTGCGTGTGGATTAGATATTCCACAGCTGAGTAGATCTGCTTGTGAGTACCTCATGAGAGTGGTAGAACTAGAGAAAGTATCTTTTAGTACAATCTTTGAGTTTGTTCTAGTGCCCCTTTCAGAGGCAGTTCTGGGAAGTGTTATTCTCACACAAAAAAGAATTTAGAAAGTCATAGTTGTGGGTAGTTTGTGTAAGTATAAAAAAAATCTGTGGCCACAGACATTAGAGTTGGGCCGGGCTGGAGGTACAGCTCAGTGGGGTAAGTGCTTGCCGCTAAGCACTAAGGCCCTGAGTTCGAAGCCCGGTCCCGGAAAAAAAAAAAAAAAAAAAAAGGGAGAGTTGGGCCACAGTAGCAATGCTAACATTGTCTTCTGCTATACTAGTTTAATTCATTTTCTCTTAGTATATTAGAACACATGAGAGGGCAAGGGTTAATTCTTTTACAGTAGCTAAATAGGTTATTAACGGTTATAGGGAAGGATATTGCTTCTATAAGAGGACATGTATCTAGTGTTTTTCCATGCCTAAATGTGAGTAAAAGGCACTTTTGGGAAATGAACATCTCTGTGCATTTCTATATTGGTGAAAAGTGGATACTGATCACTATTTTAATTTCTGAGAGCTTGGAACTGTCCATTGTGATTCAGGAAGTGATTTTCTCACAGACTGCTTATTCAGTAATTACTTATAGATCAACTTACATGTGCCAAGCCTGAGGGATACAATCATAAGGAACAGCTCTTGTTTCAGTATGTGATGACATAGTTGGGGAATAATGTTAGTGAATAATGAGAGGATAGTACGATAAGTCATGAGATAAAGGTCCCTACTATGTCCTATCATAACACTCAAGCATATCCAACCTGGTCTTGCAAGTGGACAGAAAACCTTCCCAAAGGATGCAGTTTCTAAAGGTGAATGAATAATAGTTATACATGTGGAGGACTATGTATACTTATCTAGGGGTAGCTTTCTGGGGAGAAAAATTAAAAGTTCATGGGTTGATGGTATGAAGTATAAGAATCACTATTGGTCAGTACTAAAGACATCAGTAGAATGGGTTCCTTAACAAAATATCCAATCCAAAGCTGAGGCCATCACCAAAGCATGGAGTAAAATAATAAAAGTCTTCCTTATGAACAAAACTGTTTCCCTGAAATGTTACAATCAGCTTTGTTCAATTAAAAGATTAGAGAGAGAAGACACAACCAGTCCAGTTTCAAAAAGAAGTGATACCTGAGACTCAAGTCGATGAGTCAGTAGATTGCTTTTGTAAATGAAAAGTCTAAAGCAATTAGAATTTCCAGCTGGGTAAAATGAAAGTTGAGAGGACATATGTAATTAAAAGTAACAATATGAAAAAGGAGAGGCAGAAACCTTGCTAGTTCTGGCTGAACCTCTCATTTGCCACAAGATAAATTTCTTCATCTCTCAGGGTCTCAGTTCTGCACTACACAAATAAGGGGGCCCAGTAGGAACTGCATGTGGCAGTGTTCTGCCTGGGCTCTTGTACCGCCAACAGCTAGCATCCCTCCGCTGCAAGGCATCCCCCAGCCTTCCAGAACCATCTTTGAGTGAATGTATGTATAATAAGTACCAGGGAATTTGTTATCCCTCAGTGTAGTTTTTTATTTTAAAGATAAAGAATGAAAACGGATTAACAAACAAACTGACATAAACAAAACAACACTCAAGCACTAGAAGCAATACAGAATTTCAGATAAGGTGATAGGAAATTAACAATGGTTGTGGTATTTCATACTGTTATCTTCAAATTGGTTACTCAGTTAAACAAATATAGGCATGTAAGATTGAACATTATTAAATTAAATTAATTAAACATTAACTGTTCCTGTCAATAAAGCAATAGATATCAGTAATACAACACTGTATCTATATATGTACATATACATACATATATATATGTATATATATATATTTTTCCCTTCTTTCTTTCCTCTTTTCCCTCATCCCAGTTGTGCTTTCCTTTTGAGCAGTTTCTTTCCCTTTTACAATAGCTATTGTACCTTTTAGATTTTATTTACTCTTTCAGGTTCTTACACTAGGGAGACAATACAATGTTTGCACATGCGGGTCTGATTTATTTCTCTGATGAGTATGGTCTCTAGTTACACCAATCTACCTACGAAAGCCTCGAGTTTATCTTTCCTTATAGCTGAGCAATATCACATTATGTAAAAATACCACATCTTTTTATCCATTCCTCAGTTGATGGGCATTTGGGTTGCTTCCACGATTTAGCTATTACAAATTGAGCTGCTATAAACATGGGTGCACATATATCATTGTGGTATGGATGTTTTTAATTCTTCCGGAAAAATACCCAAAAGGGAAATAGCTAGGTTGAATAGGATCTCTAATCCTACTTTACTGAGGAATCTCCAGATTGACCTTAACCAAGGACTGCATGGTGGTGGTAGGGGGTGTAAAATACTCCAGCTCTCTTACCTGGTGTTAGAGCAACACAGAAGTGTGACCCACAGGGCATCAGAATGTCCCTGTGGGTTAAGCACAAATTACCTTCCTACTTTACTTAATATTGTTCCCATGACTGCCTTCCTTTCTTCCTTCCCCATACCTTCAGTCTCCTTGTTTAGTGTAGCTGTAGTATTCTTAATTATATTAAACCACATCATTTATTTATATGCATTAAATACATGTTTATGGCAGACTGGCGGAATAATATAGCTTCTACCTAACAATGTTTCATACCACTGATTACTGCATACAACATAGGAATGAGTTAAGTATTAAATAGTTCAGTAATTGGTGTTTTAAATGTTTACATTCTGTTACGATCTTTGGTGGACCGTTATAGGAGCTTAAAATTCTTTAGTGATATTTAGGGATCTGTTTGGGGGTTGGGGACACATCCTTCTAGCAGTTGAAATAATGGAAGAGAGTCTCCTACTATGTCAAAGTTCACTCCGTAATACATTTTTAAAGAAATAGATTAGATTTGATATGTATGTATGTATGTGCATATGTTCAGGATGGCTAACATGGTTCCACTATTGTCTTATGTCGCTTATGGTAAGGAATAGTTGATGATTGATTGTTTGATCAATCTTGTATGTCTATATGTTTTCCTGAGCATACACTTTGAAGTCATCAATATTTAATACAACAACCAGTGTTAATTCCCTGTCACTTTATCTATAATTCAGTTTTGATTGTACTGTTCTTGTGCTACTTTGTGTCTGTTAATGTTTTCCTCTTTTTTTGTTGTTGTTCTTTTTCTTTTATACTTAGAAAAAGAAATAGATTAGATTTGAATAAATAATATGCAAAAATACCCCTAAGTTGCATGAGCCTTAACCAATTAACTCATGATAATCTGAATTTTTGTGTTAGCCTCAGTAATCTCCACATAAAATCCTATCACTCAATGCATCTGATATTCTTTGTAACATAGGGACTCATTCACAACACTATGTATTTGGGTAGTCGGGGATGTGGGGTGCAATTCCTTGAAACAGTACTAGGGTTGTGGATTTTGAAAGTGGTTTATTTTCCCTGGAAAATGCCCTGCATGGGTAGGGCAGTAGTGGGAGGTAGGATGCCTGATTTAGACATGTGGACAAGTCAGGGGGAGCTCGCAGGAAAACTCCCACCAGATTTCCCCCTCTTTTCCACACCTCAGCCCCCACTACCCAAGTCTCTAACTGCTGTCTGAAGGGCTTCTCTGTGGTCCTTAACCAGGTGGACTGGGAGAGCGAGCTGGGGCTGGCAGGAAAGGAGTGTCCCTGCTGCAGGCCCCTCCCGGCTCCCCTTGGTCCTCTCTTTCTTGTCACTTTAAAAGTGTCCAGACGGTGCCACTGAGACCCTTATCCTCAGCTTATTGCTCCTTTCTTCAGCTCCAGGCTTTCCTCTAACTGAGGAGAAAAGCAGATTCTAAGGCCAGGTTTCTGTCTTGCTTGTAAGGTCATTTATTTTGAATTTTTTGTTTCAATCTTTATGTGAGCTGAGAGATAAGAGATGGAGAGAAAGAGACACAGACGGATGGATAGCTAGGTAGGTAGGTAGACCACAGACGATACAGACAGAGACAGAGAGAGCCCAGGGCAGGGCAGGGCAGGGCAGGGCAGGGCAGGGCAGGGCAGGGCAGGGCAGGGAAGGGAGGGAACTGAAAATGGGCCAGAGCATTCACTGGCTTTCAATCCTGGCTGCACAGAAACTTCACCTAAACATTTGTTTGACACCTGGACCCCTCACTAGGTGAACTGAATCAGAAGGTTAAGTGTGTAGTCTCCCAAAACTGTATTCCGTAGAAGCAGCCCTTAACACACTGCTACTGCGATGTCAAGGTTGGGAAAGACTGAGGCAAAAGGAAGCGAGGCTGGGAGAGGGAGAGAAGCAGAGAAGCTGAGAGAGACTGAGAGAGACAGACAGACGAGGGGGGGCTGGCCTTATATGTGTCTCACTAGGTTTCCCCATGGGAAGGAATCATTTTATTCTTGGTTTTGTGAGAAACATACCAAGGTCCAGGTAAGAGTTATTTAGGTTTCCCCATGGGAAGGAATCATTTTATTCTTGGTTTTGTGACAAACATACCAAGGTCCAGGTAAGAGTTATTACCTTGGAGGTTGATTGTTAGAGTATGATTTTAACTTGAACCTGAAATGAAAATTCACACTGAAGCCTAGGTTTGGGCTACAGGTAATTCTAAGATCTTATTTCCATTGAAATAAGAATTAGTGAGCATGTAGCATTTGTTCAGGCCTCTTGTGTTGCAGATAAGTGGTACAGAAGGGACTGAATTATTTTCCAAGGACCCTCACACTTCTATTGCAAGAACATCTACATGGGGCTGCGGATATAGCTCAGTGGAATAAGCGCTTGCCTAGCAAGCGCAGGGTCCTGAGTTTTGATCCCCAGTACCGCAAAAAAAAAAAAAAAAAAAAAAAAAAGAACGTCTACATGGAAGCTTGTGAGAATTTTTCTTTTTGGTGAGTGTGGACTTTTAGGCTTTGGAAATCCTGACCTTTTAACATTTTCTCCTCTTGTTGCTGTAGTCAAAAAACAAATGTAGAAATGCAGGAACCTCAAGTTCTGAGCTCCTGCAGTGTGCATCATTTACCAGGGTACTGAGAGTATCTGAGGGCTTAGTTTAGTTTGGAGAGAGTGTCCTTCCCCAGAGAGAGTCTCCAGCCCAATTACTACAACTCAGAGCTATTGCTTAGACTCCCTGCTGACCCTCTGCCTGACAAGAGTTTGCCTCCAGATCTCTTAATATCTTTCTTGGTGCACTTTACTGTTCCTATGGAATTTAGGATTTTATTTATTTGGTGCATCAGCAAGGTTTTCAAAATAAAGAACTCTTTCTATTGAAAAAAATCTAAATGTGTAATTCCTGGGATGATTAGGGCAGATTAAAAGTGATGAGGCCCAAGAGGATTAATTGCCTGTCTTTTGCTCATTCATTCATTCATTCTGCCAATCATCACATGTTTATTTGACAACTATATTGTATTGAATGCTACAGATAGGTTCTGCTTCAAAGGAAGTCACAGATTCAAACAAGGTAGTAATGCTTAGCTCAGTCCATGAGTACTTTCAAATTTCCCAATATTGCTTTGGAAATTTCTTTCCCACAAAAGTACTTATTGTGAGGTAGATTTTGGAATTTTAAGCATTTTCTTAATGAAATAGTGTTGAGTAGGGCTTACTACTTTTGTAACTCCAGCATTTACTTCCTAGTCAGATAACTTTTTTCATGTTGAACATTTTGATTCCTAGTTTATACTTTGAAAGATATTTGACAGTGTACAAAGAATGCACAGTTCTAGGTGCTGATTGTTTTGTATTATGACTTACGTACAAAATTTTACCCCATTATAGGAGCTACCTTTTTTAAAAAAAATCAGCATTAGTCTGATAAAGACCATTAAGGTAACTTGTTAAGCTTGTAAATGATGCCTTAGTACTACTGATCCCAGATTTGTTACTGCTATCTTTTTTTTTTAATTAAAAAAAAAAGTACAAAAACATATTAACAAACAGACACCAATTAGCATAAAAAATAGTACAATCACAACTGATCTATAGACAAGGTGACATGGTCTCAACAGTGGTTATTGCTTTATCCATTGATATCTTCGAAGTGTAAATACATGAACCCATATACAGACATGCAAAATTGGTCAGACCATTAATCCTCTCAACAACAGAAAA
>PVLD010011382.1:0-65585 GCA_004027595.1 Dinomys branickii
AAGCAATAATCGATGACAGGATATTAGATTAATAGTGTATATCTGTATGTGTTAGCCTGAACACACACTTCGAAGATATCAATATGTAAAGCAGCAACAAGCGGTGTTTTTTTCTGTTGTTGTTGTTGTTGTTGATGTTGTTGCTGTTGTTGATGTATGCCTGTTTTCTTTCTTGTCTTTGGATTTTTGGTTTTTGTGTGGTTTTTTTTTTTCTGTTGTTGAGAGGATTAACTGTCTGACTAAATTTGCATGTCTATATATGGGTCCATACATCTACAATTCGAAGATATCAATGGATAAAGCAACAACTACTGTTGAGACCATATCACCTTGTCTATAGATTAGTTGTGATTGTACTATTTTGTGTGATAATGGGTGTCTGTTTGTCAATATGTTTTTGTGCTTTTATGTTTCTAAAATAAAAAAAAAACTTGAATATTCATGGATTGCAAAGGGCTATCAGTAGATACAGACTCAGCGTCTCTATAGACAGACATGGAATGTAAGTAGGGGTTTTATTTTTTCTTTTTTTGAGTCAAGGTTTTGCTGTGCAACTCAGGCTGGCCTTAAACTCACTTTGTAGCCCAAGCTGGCCTCAAACCACAGCGATCCTCCTTTTGGGAGTGGCTGGAGCTGGAAATTGGTTATATGTGTGGAGACAAGATAAGGTCACTGTGCCTACAGCAGTGAAGCTACATCAGTCTTAAAATTGTCCTTCCTGGACATTTGCAGTCATTAGTCACTAGGAAACCTTGTAACTCGTGATGCTAACTTTGCAAAGATGTGAATAAAAGCCGCTGCTGCTTTGGCACAGGTCCTCTTACCCATCCAGCAAAGAGGTCTCTGTCTGATCCGGCTCGTGTCTCCTGTCTGTCTTTTCCTCACTCCCATCACCATTCCTCCCCCAGGACACCGAGAGACCAATGAGTCCTTTACACCCTCCTGCCTTGGTCTCCCAGTGCTGGGCTTACCCGATGTGTGCCACCACACCCAGCTAGGTACGGCTGATAGGAACCACTAATAAGGAAGGAAAGGCTCTGCTCTCATTGACTGCCTCACAACTTATACACTCGAACACTGGTGCTTCTGCGAACACTCAGAAATGGTTCCTACCTACCCAGGTCTCTGGGTCAGCATCACCCTCTTCCTCTACCCACTATCATGTACCTCAGGCTGCTCTGCCTGGCTTGCACTTTAGTCATTTGAATTTTCTCCTTCTTCATCAAAGCAAAGGCAATAAACGCTACCTGAGGAGCTTTGTCTTTTTTTTCAGCCTGGACTATTCTTCCTCCTCGTCTCCTCAGGCTGCGGTGCTCCTCCAGTCTCCTGCACTGAATTTCATGTCTGTTGACAATAGTAAACTTGTTTTCAACTCCAATTATAATTATGTGTCAGTGGGGATTTTCCTTTAATCCTCCCCCATGTCCCTGTGAATGCCGAACAACAACGTGGCTTTCTCATCCATCTTTCGGGTATGATTTAAATCCAGTAAATGTCATCATGCAGGGATTTTCTTATAGTTCTAGTCTGAAGATTAGTCGAACAATGTGGATAAGAGTGAAACAAAATTGTCAATGAATGCAACATCATGGTTTGCACTTCATTAAATGACCCTAAACCCCATTGGCAAATACAGATTTTGGGAAGACTTTGGAACATTCCAAAGCACCTTAATTATTGAAGTCTCAGATTGAGAGCACTCTAGATATAAACGGCATTAAGCCTGGATTGTTGGTGAATTTACACATTGCATTATTGTCCTTCACCAGGATGAGCAAAACTTTCCCTGTTCATGAATCTTTCAAATCTGTTTATACTATAGCTGGTTTATTTCTTTAAAAATTTAATACATATAAACATGAAAATTATGCATATTATATAATGTTTCAATGCACTTGTATACAGCATAGACACTGTTATCAGAGGATTCTGTTGAATTCTTTACCTGGAGATTCCACACACAATTGTCAGGAAAAAAATTACTGACTTTATGACAATGTGTATCATGATTTACAAAAGCACCACCTGATCGTGTTCTGATAGCTGCTGTTGGAAAAGTACCACATTGTTACCCAGTAACAGTCTCAGTGATGGCACAATATTTCCTGTCTCTGCTGCTACATGACCCTGGCCCTTTGCAGCTAATGAGCACGGGGTTGCAGACAGAGAGGCAGAGGAACAGATCTTATTTTGTTTTTAATTGTTTAAACTTATATAGTGACATGGATGGGGCTACTATATTTGAAGGGATGATTTCATATATTTTTGAATTATGTACAGTTCTTCACAAACCTATGCTTCCAATTCTCGTCAGGTATTATTAATTTTGAAGGAACTGAAACTTTTACAAATTTATTTTGCTCATACAAAAGCTACTTTGGGAAAGTTTTGATTTTTAAAAAAAATTTTCAGAACCTATATCTAAGCTCTTTCTTGTCCTTGGACAATGTACATATAAAATATTGTACCTATAAATTCCTGTGTATATATGAAAGTATAATTTTAGTATATAATAAATATATATTATATATAATCTATATAATATATACAGAATGTGCTAATATGTCAGGGTATTTTTCAGTTATCAGGTGATGAAGAAAGCATATCCTTTGAAATATAAAGCAAATACATGCATTTCATTTAATATAAAGTCATGATTAAAACAGGAAAAAACAGTTGACACTCCAACTTTACACAGCTAAAAGGAAGCTGAGCCTAAATAAGTTCTTCCAAAAAAATACATAAGCAAATAAATTGGTTCTTGGGGATAAAGATAAAATTATGGGAGAAACTAAATTTTTTCCTCCATTTTCCAAAGTAAATTTTGATTTCTCAATAATTTTTCAAGGGCAATCTTAGGATTTTTTGCTTAAAATGATACTGTATGCACCATAAAATATAGTTCTATTAAACATATTTTAAAAAATATTTCTAAGAAATATTTTAGAAAATTTAAGAGAAGAACACATAGGGTTGCTCATTAGTTTTAAAGTAGGGGAATTTTTTAAAATATGTGGATGAGCAGAATGTGTGGCCATAGTTTGCTAAAACTTTCATAATCATTTCCAGACGGTTAGTTTGGAAAAAAAAAATCTTTGAATCATAACTGATAGCAAAACTAACTGCAAATTGAGAACATTTTTGTAGTTTCAACATTTTGTATTTAAATCTATAATTTAACTTTTATTAAATAAACCTACTTTTTCATAACTATAATTTGAAAAAAGGCTTTCTGATGTATCAGTAGAAGTTATTTACTATAGAAATAAATGTACTTGTATAATTAAAATTGTACTTTGTTTCAAAGAAAATGCAAACAAAACATACCTATATTAATGAAATAAATGAAACATAAAATAATCTCAGAAATTATCCTTGACATCCCACTGTGAGAAATGTGTCAAGTAACCAAGAAAAATTAACCTAGTGCCTCACATGCCTGAGAGCTCCTGGAATAACGCTGGTGTTCCTGATTCCTTTTCACGCCAAGATAGCTGTTAGCAACACTTGCTCTCATCCTTTCTGGTTCAAGCTATGAAAGAATAACAATCTCTCCTGAGAGATGTTAGCAAAGCTTCACAGTTGTCCATTTGCTCAGGACTTGTGTCTTGGCATGAATTTATTCTAACAACCCTGGGAGATATGATGTGGTTCAGTATCATGCTGCCTCCATAGCCAGGTGCCAGCCGGCTCCCAGAGTGGCTGGGTGAGGAGCAAATCCCTGTCCTCTGCCAGAAGCTACAGAGCTGATGGCTATGGGTACATGAAGCATCCAGTATTTTTGAGTAGGTGTGTCAAACCTCAGTCTTCCTTAGGATGCCTTCCTAAGTCTGAGAGACAGCTTGACAGTTGAAAATGAACTGTTTAATTAAAAACTGTGAAGCAGGAATAATGACACATCCGTTCTCCCGGAGCTTTCTAAGAAAGCATAAGAGAAAAGAAAAAACTCCAAAACGAACTGTCAGACCGCTTTAGCATCAAAACAGCTACACTACAGTGCAGGTCCCAGTGTGCAGTGCTAGCATCAGATGCAGTGCTCTGCAGGCAGGTGGGTGCCCAGGAGTCTGCAGTGTCCCCCAAAAAGCCTTGGCAGGACAGGAATACATGCAGTGCTCCAGGAGGCTGGGAGGTTTCTGATGTTATTTTGTTTTCATTTTTTGTTTGCTTTTGTATTAGGGTTTTCCAGGAGAACAAAATCAATAGAAATACATGTAAAAACCCAAGGAGTTTCAATAAGTAGTCTTACAGGATCAGAGGTGCAAGAATCTACAAGGACTGTTTGTCAGGTACCAAACGGAAGAGTCAATAGCTCTCAAAGCAAGAAGAAAGAAGCCACAGAAGAGGAGGGACAGCGGCAGCACTGGTCACAGCTCAAGGGCCTGGAGACATACCAGAAGCGATCTGGTGGAAGTCAGTAGGGAAACACAAAGAACCTACAACTCTATTCTTCTTTCCCTTTCAATTCTATACAGGCTGCAAGCCTGTGGATCAGGGCCACACACATCTCAGGTGGATCTTCCCTGCTCACCGTGTTGCTCTGTGCATCAATCACCCACATGCACACCCAGAACTTTACTCATCTATTGGACAGTTCTTGCTCAAGTTGAGTTGACCTATCATCATTAGAGATCATGTCTTGCTTGCTTTTAGGTTTTATCTTTTACACGAGTTCTAAGTCCAGAGCAAGGTTGAGTGGAAAGCACAGGGATCCTGTGCCAGCTACTGTCCCTTCTCCTATACCCTCCCTCAACAGCAGCACCTCCCACCACAGCAGTACATATTCTACAGGCAACAAACTAATGCTGGCACCTCATTACCACCAAAATCAACATCCATAGTAGAGTTCAGGCTGTGTGCTGTAGTTCTGTGTTTGACAAACGTAAAATGGTTGGGCGCACCATTATAGTGTCACCTAAGTTACTTCCTCTGCTCAACCACCCTCGTTCTGCATGTTCACTCTCCCGCCCCTCAAAGAACCTTTAGTACATTTTTATCATTTCAACATATTTCCTAATTATTTCCATCCTAAAGGTAACAGTCACATATGACACAGGACATAGTATTACACAATGGCTCTGTGCTTTGTGTTCGGATACATCCAGTATGGCTAAAGATCACTCCTGCACAGCTTAGTAACTCAGTCCTGTGTATGTTTCCAACTGCTCAACATTTTAACGCCCTCTTTGGAAAACATGCACAGAGAACCCTTGACTTATGAACTCAATTCAATCAAGAGTGCTGGTTGTAACTCAAGTGGGTTGTAAGTCAAGACTGTTTTTCCATCAGAAATAATGGCAACATGTATAATGTGTTCCAAACCTCCCAAAGCACTCCCTAACATTTTCATAGTAAAAAGGGGTGGTATACTGTGTATAATTTACAAGAAACACTGATCATTTTCCTAGTGTATTCACAGAAAAGTTATAAAATGTGCCTAATTTACCAGAAACAACAATTCATATGGTACTCTGCATTCAGGCTGACATTTGGGGCTCCAGGAAGGGAGGATGAAGTGGAAGGTGGTTATTGTTTGGAAGGAGAGTAAGCTTCCGTAAGGACATCAGAAATGTGGCCCTCTGGTGTCCTTTCTACCCTTGGAAGAGGAGGGTCTCCAGCCCATGGTCTCGCTAGATCTCAACCTCTCCATAACTAAAACCGGTCTAAGGTTCTCTGCTTCTGTCTTCTCCCTGAGTATGCCATGAAAATGTCATTAATCAAGTGAAAGCAACAACTGACTTTGTCTTTGTCTGGGTGGGTCTGCTCTATAAATGTTTGCAGCTCTGCCCATGTTTTCAGGATTTCCTTTATTTCAGAAGACTAGCTTTTCTGCGCTGATGGTTGCTACTACCCCTTCTCTTCAGAAAACTCCTCAGCTACCTTTGTCTGTGGCTCAGCCAGAAGCGGCTGAAATTCCTCTGCAGACAGTTCCTCTCAGCATCACCACTGCCTACTGCAAACCTACAGACTTATAGCGACAATGTTATTAACCACCAGGTCAGTGGAAGGCTCAGGCTCCACTACATAGCCTTCAAAGTCTCTCTCCTGTATAAATTTGTCCATGCTTTCATCCAGGCAGATCTCAGTGTTCTTTGAGAAACATTGGCCTAGAACTTCTCAATTAACCCCACACAGGAAAGGGTGTTGTAAGGTTCCTTTCAGAATTCTTTAAGAATCTCAGACCACCTTGAAGCAGTTCTTTGCTATACAGTACAGCTTCCTAAAGTTTACCATCAGCTGTGGGTCCATATGCTGCAGTTGAGGAGTTGCTTTAGGTGAGAGAAACTCAACTGAGAGCCATTGGAATTCTTCAGACAATTCTTCCAAATGTGAGGGATGAACAGGAGCATTTTCCATGATGAGGAGAGCCTTGAGTAGTAAATCTTTGTCATCTAGATATTTCTCAACAGCATGACAAAATATTCCCTGATCCACTCAAGAAGTACTTTTGTTACCCAAGCTGTTGCATTAGATCACCACATGGCCCCTACCCCATTTTTCATGATGTTATGTTTTCTGAACATGCTAGGGTCTCAGAGTGATAAACCAAGAGAGGCTTTATTTTGAGGTCACCATTCACATTGGCAATAGCAAAAAAGTTAGCCTATCCTTCAGAGGCTTATGGCCTCGCATTTTCTTTTCATCCTGGGTAATGTATATTCTTCTGGACATCTTCTCCAAAAAAAGGCCAGTCTCTTCACAGTTGAAAGCTTGATGAGAGGAAAAGGAATTTCTCTGTTTCATCATTTCAAAGTGTTGTATGTAATTTTCACCCAACCCTTTCATCAGAACTGGCTGCTTCACCATGCATAGTTATGCTATGAACCCCAATTCTTGCTTTAAAATTGTGAAACAACCCCTCACTAACATGAAATGTTTCACCATTATCACTCTTTGGTGAATTATCCTTTATGAGATCCGCACTCATGCTGTAATCTGCCATCTTCCTTTCATTTATTCGCACTTATAGTAGCTTTTCTACCTCATCCAACTGCTGATTGTGACTTATTACTTTGAGTGACAATTCTAGCAACACTAGTGTCCTTATGCAAAGCTTTTCTCTGGGAGATTGTTGAGATGGAGGATTTTGACACAGTGTACATAATAGTGAGATAGTCATCTGAACACCTCTCTCATACATCTCCACAATATTCTTCTTTGCAATTGTGATTGCATTCTTTACCTTCTCTTACTTCCTTAACTTCTTTTCTAGCTGTTTTGGGACCATTCTGACAGCAATACTTATACCAGTTATGTAAAGCACTGACAGAAATCACATCCACAAACACACACATTTGTACTCAGACTGGTGCTTACGTATGCTTACATGTGCTATTCTGGCATTGCGAGTTTTTCTTTACAAGCACACAAGCAGCCAGCATTCTGGTCACAAGCTAAACCTAGAATTCCAGTCATAAACCAAATTATGTGAGGCGAGTCATAATTCAAGGGTTCACTGTAATCATAGTACATAATGTAAGGTTAATGAAGGATACAAGTATGTTAGAAATTGGTGATCCTGGTGCTTAGGATGGAGTAATAAGTGGTAAAACAAGCAAAGCAAGCTGAGGTCCAATACATATCTTTCCAACTGCCCCACATTTTATTCATATTTTTATGCACTGATATGTCATTCCAAACTATGCATTGTAAAACCTCCAGGAGACGACATTCTTAAATATGGGTATGGAGTCTTATATAAATACAAATATTTACAAGCAACAAAGTGCTTCATAATTTTATATTTAATAATTCTAAAACTATATCAACAAACTTTTCTTCAGAATTTTTAACCAGAATCTAAGTATGATTAAGAAAATAGAAGTACAAGGTGTAACAATTAGACCACAACGTCAAATAAACTTGAATAAAGATGAGTGGTGTTATTTATTTTGTAAAACTATTCAACTGGAAATCACACTCAGGGTATTCTACCACAGAGCCATGTCCCACGCATTTTATTTTTAATTTAATTTTGAGATAACGTCTTTTAAGTTGCCCAGATGGCCTCAAATTTGCAATCTTTGTGCCTCCACCTCATTAGCAGTTTATCAAGGTGTTCACTGTCTCTATGCTGTATGGTTTTACACGTTTTTCTGAGTTTTAATTTTAAGAAACAAAGACCATGGGCTTTCACTCAGATGTCTAGATGAAGACTAAATAAACATATAAGAAAGAAAAATTTGTGCCTAAGATTATTGGTTTGACAAATAGACACATTTTGGAGAGTAAAAATTATTGAAAGTAATTTAAAAGACACATTTACATCAATGATAGGGCTTAGGACTAACAACAGGTTTTTAAAAATAGAACATACTTGCTTACCATGTGTGGTTATTTCAGTATGAGTTAAATAAATGGAAGGAAGAGTATGACAACAATAAAAATTTTTACAAGATGTGTCAGACTAAGAATTTTAATTAGTTTTTAGTAGAATGTGATAACTTAATAGCAGAGCAGAAACATATAAAAGTGGCAGATTTAAAGAAAAAATAAAAATGATGAAAGATGATTTCATTTTTTGAGGAAGAAAATACTACTTTCTTGTTTTAAATTTTGAACTGTAAAAATCAAGAGAGGTTTTAAAAATACTCTTTATAATAAATCTATCAGGAATCATGATGTACTAAAACACTTGTATACTAATAAACAGAAAATTAGAAGAAAACTCCTCTGTGATATTAGGCAAATGAATAAATTTTCTAACTCCATTTTATCATAAATTTAACCATTTTTGCTCAGCTTATGGGATTAACAATCATATCAGGAGGTCCTACATATATTCCAATATTTATTATATATATTACAGATATATACAGGTCCTATGTATATTACAGATATTTAAATATCTATAAATCTCATGCATTATCCTAGCATTTCATGAAAATATCCCTTCTTCAAACTGCAGGCTTACATGAGCATCATGAAGAAATGTCTCAGTTGTGACAGACAATTATAAATGCTTATGAGTTTCCCATCATATTATAATTTAAAAATTTATAACTTCTAATCATATGATAATATAAAAATTTTAAATAAGAAAATTAAAAACTTCCATTAATAGTTTATTATTTTATTTAAAAAATAAAAGAAGAAAACATATGAACGAACAGACATCCTTTTACAAAATAGCATAAGAACAATACAAACAATGCAGAGTTACAGACAAAGTGGTAGGAAGTTAACAATGGTTGTTGTATTACATATTGATATCTTCAAAGTGGTTTCTCAGGAAAACAAAGATACATGCAGTAATGATCAAACAGTAATCATTAACTGTTCATTTCAGTAAAGCAATAGAAAACAGTAGTACAACTGTTAGCTATCCTGTATATACATACATACATACATGATTTCCCATTCTTCCCCTTTTCCTTTCCCACACACCAGTTGCCCATTACTTTTGAGCATTTTCCTTTCATTTCACAATGTCTATCATACCTCCTAGTTTTTATTCACTCTTTTAGGGTCTTACACTAGTGAGACAGTACATTGCTTACACATGCAGGCCTGACTTATTTCACTTATGAGTATGGTCTCTAGTTGTGACCATTTACCTATAAAAGCCTCAATATTATCTTTCTTTATAGCTGAATAATATTCCATTATATAAAAGTACCACAATTTTTTTATCCAATCCTCAGCATACTGACATTTGGGTTGCTTCTACAATTTAGCAATTACAAATTGCACCTCTATGAACATGGGTGCCCATATATCGCTGTGATATGATGTTTTCAGATCTTCTGTGAAAATACCCAGAAGGGGAATAGCTGGGCGGAATGGGGCCCCTAGATGTAGTTTGAAAAGGAATCTCCAAACTAATTTCCACAGTGATTTCACCAGTCTGCATTCCCACCAGCAGTGGAGAAGAGTTCCTATTTCTCCACATTCTCACCAGAATTTGTTATTGGTTGATTTCTTAGTGATAGCGATTCTTACGAGGGTGAAGTGAAATCTCAATGTTGTTTTAATTTGCATTTCTCAAATGATTAAATGTTGAACATTTTTTCATGTATTTATTTGCCATTTGTGTTTCTTTATCGGAGAAGTGTGTATTCACCTCAGCTGCCCATTTTTGGATAGGGTCTTTGAATTTAGAGAGGCTGATGTTTTTAATTCTTTACATGTTCTAGATAGAAGACCTTTGTCCGAGGGACAGTCAGCATTGATGGTTTATTGAAATGAGATGAAATATGAAAGAACACAGAGATGAGATGTAATAAGAAAAAAAGAGTATAATAAGGAGGAGAAGCAATCAGTATATCCTCGCTGGTTTTCAAAGGGATAAAAGGTGTCACAGACCCAAGACTGTTGTTGACATTTAGAATCTAGGAAAGGCCTTCAATCCACCCATGCAGTGATTATTTCAGGCATTTGATGAAGAAATGAGTTCTATCAATATACTGAGCAGGGACATGGGTTCAGCCCTATGGCCTCCAGCAAGAAGCATAGTTCTGCCAGCATCTTGATTTTAGCCCTGAGTTGTACTTCTGCAGAACTTTGGAATAACAAACTTGTGTCAATTATTTCATTAAGTGCATGGAATTATTTTTTATGGCTGCAATATCAAGCTCATACATAGTTTATTATGACAGGGGGCAATACAGTTAATAGAGTCTTAACAGCAAAACTATTAATCTGTGCAGTTCTCCATTACAAGCAAACTCAGGAGAAATTGATTCTCTTTCCTCATAATGTTAAATAGTAATACACTTTCCAAATTAAAGAGTACATATCATATCCCTGGAACCAAATTAGTCTGTTTGATCAAAGATTCCACATGTGGCACAGAACTGCCATGAGGGATGCTACTTGGGGATTGTGTGGTCATCTATTACCAATCTGCAGGGTCTTTCTGTCTTTTATATGTATGTTTATTAAATTAAATGGACCATCAGACAATAGGAGTCACTGTTCTGTGTTGATTTCTTGACCTTCATCAGCTTAGGAAAGGAGATAAGAGTCTCTTCTACACAGTAAAGAAATTTGTGTGAACTCCCACTGATAGAATAAAAGCCCTCTTGTAGCTCCTTTGACCTACGGTCACATCATGGACAAATGCAATAATGCTGGACAGAGAAAAAATATGATTGTGAAAATTTACATCCCTCATGGACCCTTTCTGATTGCATACCCTAAGATCACTCTGTTCAATTCCACCTGCCAGCTGCTTCTCACAGTACCCAATAACCATTGCCGCTGAATAATGGATATTATATTTTTCCTACAGGTAATAGAAAGAATTCTAAATGCATACTTCTTTGTATTTTCCTGTGTTCAAAATTTAAAGTATTAGTTGAGAGGACAGAAATGGCCAATCTTAGGTAACTTTGCAACACTCCATCCCTTAGCAAAAAGAGCAAAACTATCCGTGTAGGCAGAGCACAGACATATCAAGCATGTGTAGGTGCCAGGCAAAAAGCACCCAAGTAATCAAACAAGAGAAGTTTATAACTATCCATTAGATCACTACCTATGGCTTCCGAGTGTTTAAATATATCTGTTGAGTATAATTCTTCTCTGAATTTTGAAAAACCAGTTTGAGTGATGTAAAGTACCCATCCCTAAAAAACTTTAAAACTCTTTTCCAAATTGAGCTTATCTCAATACATTGTTTTCCTTTAGTTCACTAGCTCCAAGATTTCCAGCTGGTGTTGCTTTCTCCCTCCTTAGTCCTACCATAACAAGAAACTTCAGAATCAGAATCTATGACACTAATGATAGTGCAAACTTATGATTTACTCTAATACTTGAAGAGTAAAGAAAGTAACAAGTCATTGTTTTAAAGAAATGGAAACAGTGTCTGTCGTATCTCCTAGTTTTTATTCACTCTTTCATGTTCTTACACTAGTGAGACAATGCATTGCTTACACATGCAGGTCTTGTTTATTTCACTCTATCGCTTTACTGAAAGGAACAGTTAATGATTACTGGTTTAATCACTATTGCATGTCTCTTTGTTTTCCTGAGAAACCACTTTGAAAATAGCAATATGTAATACTACAACCATTGATAATTTCCTACCACTTTGTCTGTAACTCTGTATTACTTGTATTATTCTTATGCTATTTTATAAATTAATGTCTGTTTGTTAATATGTTTTCTTTCTTTTATTTTTAAAATAAATTTTAAAAAATAAAAATTAAATAAACTGAAAATATGTAGGCCAATAAATAAATTTTTCACATGATCATTCAGTTATACCTATCCTATTTTTAACAGCTTTCGATTGAGGAACAAGTATTATTAAGATAATCATGACTTACTTATGTGTTACAGATACTTTAAAAATATACTTTCTGCATCATAATGAGCACTATATGACTGTTATGGCTCAAAGTGTAGAAATGTATTTTACTGCTATAATGTTCCCAGCTGGTGAGAGGACTTTCTGAGAGCAGCCGTCTTCCATATGCTGAACAAAAGCACAGAGTAATAGTGACTGGGTAGGCAGAAGAATTCAAGATTGTGCAGGCAATGAGGAAGGAAAGAATTAAGAGATGGCAGACTTGTGTTCTCCTATGAGGTTAGGGTCATAAACTGATTAATAGGTATAATTGTGGCCAGACATCACCAGCGAGCCATCCCCGGACTTCAGACTCATTCGTAAAACAGACTTTGTCATGAATTCCCACCACACTCAGCTGAAACATTGGAAAAATAACCTGCTTACCCAGGGACAATGAGGCAGAATAGCCAGGCACTTGATGTCTTCACAGTCTAAACAACAAGTAGTGGATCACTCAGAACACGATGCAAAGAGAAAACATATTTAATGTTTCAATTCGGAAGAAAGATTCTAGAACTGTAGGTTCAGCATTGCTCTCCTTTTAAAGGTAAAGCTACCAGCAAGAAGCTGCTCTCTCTCAGACCACATGTGTACACATGGAGGCTCATGCAGCTGCACTACATGCACAGAGGAGTGCTGTTAATGTCTTTGTAAGAGGTCTACAACATTCCATATTTCAACATGGGAAAGTCCAGTTGTTCATAGTTAAAACCTACATCTGTTTCAGTAGTAAATTTGCCATTCTTTTTGTCATTCTAATGTTCTCCATGTCTGTCACCCAGTTGCTTCAGAATTTTGGTATATACAGGGTACAATTTACTAGGCCTTCCTATTTTCATATCTTAAACAATGTCATTCATAGATATAGATTCCAAGATGCTAAAGTACCATTCATTTGAGGAGTTCGGGATTTTCAAACAAACTCAATCTGTGAGATAATCAGAAGATGCGGTTCTTTATTTTGGTGGATCTAATCTATTTCACAGGCCTATGGTTTGGCATAATTCTATAAACATTATAGAAGTTTGGTAGTTAACCAACAACTATTGCAGAAAACCAGCTACCAATTAACCATTACCCCTAATTCTGTGAGTCAGACTATTATCATGATCACTCACCCTAGCCCCGGGGATGAGCTACCAGGATACTTTTCTAAGAATTTACCAGTTTGTACCGGAAAGCTTACAAAACCATGGTAAAGGAAGAGATTTCTGGGTCACCCCAGGGAACATAATTAGGAAGGGGAGATTATATTGCAACATAATAAAGTCTTCCAGGATTCCAGGGATCAAAAATATTTTGGTTATTTTTATTTTAACATGAATTTTATTTTAACATGTAAACAGAATTTTCTCAATGACTGAATTTAACACACAGAGAATTGGCTCATTTCAAGTCATGGTTTTCCGAGGACTCAGTACTGGTTAGTGGGCTCCAAGGCAGACAACATAGCAGAAGGACATGGCAGGGGCAGCTCCTCATCCCAAGGCAGCAGGAAGCAGGGCGAGGAGAGAGCACTGGGGAGGGACACACACCTTTCAGGTCACACTCTCTGTGACCTGCCTCCCAACACCACGTAAAAGGATAAATTCATCAAGAAATGAATCCACTGGGAAGGATGTTGCCCTGATGATCCAATCGTCTTCTGTGCATATGAGAATTTGAAGAACATTTTAGATTTAAACCATAATAAAGCCCTTTAACAGGCTTCTCATGACTGGCCTACCGTGGGCGGCCCAATGTAGTGCTGACTTACGTTTTGCTGAGGTCTGTCATCTTCCTATATTTCAAAATTTTCAGTCTTCAAGCTCTTATTTGTTCACCACCACTGCACCAAATTTTTATGAGATCTTCCAAAGCTCTGACTTAAACTGATATTGTATTCCACCCACCTGCAAAATCAATATTTGAGTTTTTTTTTTTAAAGTATGTTAGCCTCGGGGCTCGAAGTGATAAGAAATTTCTGACTTGTAGAAAAGCCTTTGGTTTTGGTCTGTTACATGATCGAGGGATTTAAGATTTTGAAGGTGTTATCGAATTCACCCCAAAGCTTCCTGCAATTCAATGTGGGGATTTTTCAAAAGGAGCTGAATCTAGAGTATGGGATTGACTCATGCTGCAGTGTTAGGATTAAGGGTGCTAGGATCAAGGGTGAGTGCTTATTCAATCAGCCCATTCATTGTTTAGCGCTGCCCTAATCCTGGGAACGTGGACACACTGTAAGAAGTAGAAAGAGGATTGTCTTGTCCTTGCTTCTGGCTTTGCTACATTTTTACTTCCATAACTGTTTCTCCTCTGTGATGCCACATTCCCTTGGAGCCAGCTGATTATGGACTAAAACCTCTACAATCTGTGAGCTAAATAAACCTTTCCACTCTTAACTTTGGGTGCCAGGTGTTTGGTCTCAGCAAGGAAAGTAACTGAGACCAAGGGGTTTATTCTTTGCTTTCCTAGTCTGTGTACATCTCAGTAAATGCAGCATGTCTACCCTTGAGTACAAAAACCCCACCTCAGTTCTCGAATTCTTCAAGTATGAACAGTGGGTCTCTGTAGTCATCTGGGTCCCAGTTGGGATATGGATATTTTAACTATGGCAAATGAGAAAAGTTTATTAAAGGAGAATTTTCAAATTTGTGAGCATGATCCAGTGAGGCTAGTAGGCGAGCATGACACATGGCAAGAGGGAGCCAGCCAGAGCATGGAAGCTCCTACCATGTGCGCTGGGCTGCAGTGCACCCCCCTTACCCAAACTCATGTCCATCACAAAGCCTCAAAGCGTGACTTTGTTCAGAAACACACCTGTAACACATGGAATTAGTTGAGTCCTACCGGATTAGAATATGTTTTTAATCACATATGACGGGCATCCTTTATGAAGAGGAACAGAGAAACCGAAGCAGACATTGGTCTGCAAGCTAAGGTAATCAAGCATTGCTGGCAAAACATATAAGAGACTACCTCAGTCCCTCCAGGAGGAGCAAACCCCTGGCACCTGGCTCTCTGACTTCTCATAGAACTGAAGTAACATAAATGTCCTTTGGTTCAAGCCACTCAGTTTGTGGTACTTTGCTACATCATCCCTGGAAAATCACCATACTTCTGGCAACATTGGCTGGACACTGGATTCAAACTTACATACTTGGACAGCAGATACTTATACCTACAATGAAATGTCTAGTTTCTGTTACTCAATGAATTAAAAAAATCTTCTCCCTTCCTTCATCCCTCTCTCTTTGCTTTTTCTCCGATGATTTTCTCCACATTACAACTCCGGAATGGGAAAATTACCAAGCCAAATTTAGGTCACATCATTTCACTTTAGTTACAAGTCTATGGATGCAATTTGGACACTTTTTCAGTTTCCATAGTAGAGTATCGGTTTCTGTCCCTATCTAAGCATGAGAAAATAAATAAATAAATAAATAAATAAATAAGCATGAGAAAGAGCTTTGGTAACTAGGCATACAAAAACTATAATTCCCCAAAATTTTCTAAGAAATTGTTACACAAGACACATGTATTATTAATCTCATTTTATAATGCCTAACTTTTAATTAATGCAAACATTTTATATAGATTAATAATTATACAATGCATTAAGCAAAAAATATTAGTAAAGTATTTCTGATTTTGAAAACTTTGCTACTCATATCAACTCTTGTTTCCTGGAATTCTGTTGAATTCCATACTGTATGAAATTAGTTTATTGTAACAACTTATATCACAGATTGACTGAACATAAGCATTTGAAAACAGTAGTAAATCCTAATAAATCATTTTATTAAAATGTTATGTTTGATTTAACAAAAATGTAACAAAATTTAGAGGAAGACTTTTACTTTTTAAAAAATGATTGTTTCTGTATTTCCATATTTCTGTTTCCTAAAATTGAAGTTGAGAATCTGTTATAGAATGATTTCACATGAATATACTGCTTCTGACAGAAACACTGGGATATTTGCTTTTGTCACCTAAAATGAATAAGGAAACCATCTGTTATAGTCTAACTTCCTGAAATCTCTTGTCTATCAACAAGAAACAATTTTAAGAACAACTGTACAGATGGGGAATTTCTCTTCCCTAAAGTAAGTTAGGGAGTGAGCCCCCCAGCAGAGTGAGGGCATGTTTTCTGGCAAACGTCTCTGCCACCATGGGCTATGTTCCTCCATCGCCATGGGCCGTCTACCATCACCATCACTATCAATGAAGCCTAGATACTCACTGATCCTATCCCGCTAAGGGGTTTCCCACTGCTGTTTTCCTTGTATTTGTGATGACTTTATGCCATTTCAGGGCAGTCATTGAGGAATCTCAAACTCTCAGATCTCCACTAATCACTTGAGTTTAAATCCCCTGAGTCTCTACATACCTGCATTGCATATGTTCTTTCACCTCTCTCCAGCCTCTGAAAGCTCCATATCTTCAATAATTTGACAGCTGTTGTCAGCAAAAGTCCATACCTACCCAACTTCGTGATTGTCCCCTTCTTGCTCTGCTCCAGTGATAACCTGACTTTTCTGAGGATGCTGTTTTCCTTGAAACCTTCGCATGAAGCCGGCTGTCTTCTTACTCACCTTTTGCCTCTGTGGGACAGGCATGAGCTGGGAGCTTCTCATTAAAACTTTGAGAACATTCACTCACCTTCTTCCAGAATGTCTCCAACTTCTCGCATTGGTGCTGTCATCTATTCATGCTTGTGTCATTTCCTTTCATTTCTCGACTTTTCAGCTCCATGTGATTAGATTAGATCCATGTGTTTTTCTCAAATTACACTGAACCTTGAAACTTATTGTATAATACCAAGATAACATTCAGTGGCCACACAGAGCAAAGACGGTGATTTTCTAAAATGAGAACAGCCTAGTTCTGCTTTTCTTCAGCCACTTTGAGTGGCAATGAAACAAGCAGTCTCTGAATAGACACAGCATTTATAAGTGTGTAGGTAGGAAGAGTTGGGCATGTAAGAGGAAAGGAATATGGAAGAATTTTAGAAGTGTCTCTGCCTGGATTGTGACTTCTGTTACTGTATACGTGACGCTGCCTGCCCTCTGCCCTCTCACCTCTTGGCAGTCTCCTCTGTCAATCTTCCCTCTCGTCTCTTCCTTCTAGAGCCATATTCTAGGGATCACTACTGGTTATGACAACAAAGAATTTCTAAATGTCCACTACCCAGCTGTTTTCCCTAGTCACTTCAGCTGGTCTCTTCCTCCTAACAAAACAACTTTTATTGTCCAAAATAACTTATCATTGACTAATCCTCCTGGTGATCCATTGATCTTCATCCCTTTGAGAGTGCAGAATCTGATTTAAATTTAAGGGCAGCCTTTGTAGCCCTCTCCTTCTACATACCCACCTTTTCTCTCCATGCACTCGGAAATGATGTGTGTATTCAGAGACAGACAGATTCGCTGCTATTGTAGGTGGCTGCACAAAAGCACAGTCAGCATGAACGGTCTTCCTTCAAACAATAATGGTCACAGATCGATGTGATCTTTCAGTGCTATCAGCGAATGACACTTTAAATTTCAAGTTTATTTATACTCCTTTGTTGTAGGAATTCAAATAACATTGTCACCTCGGGAAGCTCAGCACCTCCTCACCCATTTCACTCTCAGCTCACAACCTTCTATTGCTCTTAACAGAAAACCAAAGCAATCAAAAGGTAAGTGAAATAATTTTTCACCAGCACACACATCTACCTCTCTGTAGGACTCCACTAGTTCATGAGATATTTCTGTTCATTTTCGAAGACCACTGCTCCCTTGCTTACCGGAGCTGAGCCCTTCTTGGTTAAGCAGCTCCAGGATTCTCAGTTCTCTCTTCATTATCAGACTTTGCTTCCTTATCGGATCATTGCTATTAGTATAAAATATGCTATTGATTTATTTTCTTCCTTTATAAAGGAGCCTCACAATCTTTACTTTGTATCACACCCTTGATAGCTAACATGAACCCTCAATTTCTCTGCTTTCTTTACAATAAACATTTAAAAAAAGAAATCCTGTATTCTTGGTTTTCAATTTCTCCTTTCCTACTTTGTCTAAATCTACTACTCCACAAGGAATGCTCTTTCCAAGAGATTTTCCAATAGCCAATTCTCAGTACTCACTTGTTTAAGCTAAAACAGGAATAGGCACAGTTGATTATGTCTTCATCCTTGGTACACTGTCACTGCTTGCTTCCAGGACATCATACCTTCTTGTTGCTATTTCTGCTTTCCTAGTTACTTCTTTTATTGGCATTTTTCTGATAATTTGCTTCTTAATATTGCAATTGCACATGCTAAGTCTTATCTCTTCCCTTGTCCATATATTATTTCCATTTCATCCAGTTTAATGGCTTTATAAATTATCTCTGTGATGTTTTCAAATTTTACTTTCTGCCCATATATCTTATACTTGTGAAGCGCGTGTATCTGTCCCACAGGTAGATGCCTCCACAGAAGTATCTGAAATGCCATGTAATCCCAAGTAAATGACTGTTTAGTTTTCATAACTTTTCATAGCAAGCTTCCATAAATCTGTGGTTGGAAACTCAGTTCTTATAGTTGTTCAATCCTAAATATTAAAGCCACCTTTAATATTATTCTTTCTATACATCTTTCAACTAATCAAAAACAAACCTTTAAAGGATAATCACAATTTTCAAAAGACAAGTAGAATATGCGTACTGTACGTGTAACTAGCTGACATGTTTCTCTCTGACACAAACCAGCATTACTTACAGACAAGATTACAGCAATCACCTACTCACAATCACTCTTCCTGTCTCTGAAGTCCATTTTTAATAAAAGACAAAGTCGGTCTTTTAAAGCATAGCTCAGATTGTGCTACACATGCCCTCCAGACATTCAAATGCCTCCTCTTTCCATTCCCAGGGAAACTGAAGTTTTCCATGATGACTTCTGACACCCTTCAGGATTGGGGTCCAGCACCCCCTGAGATATCAAGCCCCCTGTAGTCACAGCCATGTGGCCACACCCACACTGGCTTTCCTGCCCTTCTTCAACACCTTGGCTCTTTGCTTTTATATAGGCTGCACTGGTTTGCTCCTCTGACTGGAAAAGCTCTTATCAAATGTCTTTCTGCAATGTTCAACTCTACCTACCCTGAATAAAAAGGCATTTGCACTCTTTTCCTTGGAGTTGCTGGTCATCCTCATCTACATTTCTTACTCCCTATTCTGTAGCATACATCACAGGAAACTGTGGAATCTTTATTTAGTAGAAATACTGTTAATTGATTTATGCCTCCCAGCTACAACATTACTTTAAGAGCAAAAATCCAGCCTGGCATGGGGACACATAGCTCTAATCCCAGCCCTATTGGAAGCTGAGGCAGGAGGATCATGAATTAGAGTCTCAACCTGGACAAATTTAGTGATTTCTTAAGACTATATCTCAAAATACAAAATAATATTTAAAAAGTGGCTGGAGATGTAGTTTAATGTGAAGGATCTGGAATCAATCACCTGTATCACAATAAAATAAAGGAGAAATCCTTCATCATTTTGTTCACTGATATATCCCAAGTCCTCAAAAATTCCTGTCTCCTTACAGTGCTCAGCAAACACAGAGAACATTTCAAAGATTAAGATAAAAGTTAACCTTCAAAACTAAACAGCAAGAGAGATGTCATTTTTACTATGCTGCACTTCATAATTATCCAGTAAGAACTAGAAGTCCTACATTTTAGTCCTATCAAATTTATGTTAATCAACACTGATTTAGTCCTTTCTAGAATTTCATTTAAATTATTTGTAAAAACATGTTTTCTTTTCAAATTATTAAGAATTAATTTTCAACACACACACACACACACACACACACACACACACAATGATGCCTTTTGACTTGATACAGAAGTTATGTGCACACAGTAGAAATCAGATTTTGAATTGAGTTTCAGGTTTTCCTGAGTGGAAATGTTCAGTACCATATTTTCTCTTCATGATGAGCAGTGCCAGAAAGTCCAGGCCCTTGACGGCCCTGCAATCACATGGATAAATGACTGATACACAGTGTGCTCAGTGCTCTGGGGACATTATGCTGCAGGTTCACTTCCCTTCATACGTGCACAATGTCCATATGCGACTCCTGTGTTCATACGGCTATTCTGAGTAAATCTTTGCAATGCATGTTTCCATTCCTTGTGTGGAGTTGTCCATGTATATACCATATTAATATTTCCTTTCTCGTGTTTTCCCTCCCCTTCCTCTCTCTCTCCCTCCATTTCTTGTTGAAATGCAAGCGCATCATAAATCAAAAAGCATCTGTACTCAAATTTATGAAACTGATTATCCAATGACCTTATTTCATCGCTTTACACATTTTGATGTCCTATACTTGTCACAAAATGTTCAAATTTCTCCTCAGCCTGAGAAAACTGTTGAATTGTAGCAGGCTGTGTGTTGCTTTTCCTGAAATCTTCAATTCAATCCAATTCCATGACATGATAAGGCAGATGAGAATGCGTCAAAATTGTAGGTTTTTATTATCCATGTTTGGAAAAAAAGTCACATGCTCAGATCAGAAATCCTTCTCTAAACTATTGAGTTTTGTCATAAGAAAAAAATCAAAGATGAATAAATTTTAGCATCCAAATTTATATGGAAGTACTAGCTATTATTTTCAAAGAAATGATGTGCAGAGCCCTAAATCGTAAACTGTTGGAAGTTACGTCCTTTTACACAGATGCTCCCATTGTGTCTTCTTTCTCTCCCTCTTTCTAAATTATTCTCCAGCACGTGCACGTGCCCAGCAGACACAAGGAACAGTGCGGATGATAGTAACATCATAAAGTAAAATTACATTGTCTTCCAGGCATTCCCCACAGTAACTGCACATTCTATTCTTATTAGTGCATTATATCTTGATAAAGGATTTGTCTCAATAAGCCTGTAGCACTAACTTACATGAATTGATTATATATATCACAGTTTAAATGGCATTCATCTGACCCACTTTAAATTCATTACTTTATAATTTCTTTATAAGACAGGATGAGTAGGAGTAGGCAAGAGGATTCTCTTCTATTATGCTCTGATTTTTATGTCAAAACATATTTTCCATGTGCCAGAGTCAGTTAATTCTATTTTCTACATCTGAGGGAACTATTTATATACAGCAGTTATAATGTGATGAATGAAACTTATTTACTGAACTGTATAATTTATATTCTTTTTCACAGAAGTAATAATTACTAACCAAGGACTCAATTACCAAAAAAAGTTAATGATGCCTTTAAAAACATTGCCTTTGTAATTTCCTTCATAGTAGCTTAAGAATATATGCTTCATTATATCTACTGGATGTCTTTTCTTTAGCTAAAGTAAATATCATGAATCTTTCTAATTTCATCCATAAATCTACCCCATGTCTATAACTTCTTTATTAATCTGCCCTTGGTTTGCCTTTCATGCCATATATGTAAAATCCTACTCTATGTACATAATGCATTTTCCATAATAGACTCCCAGAGGTCACCTGGGTGTGCTTTGGCTTTTTCTGTAGAAAGATGCAGACTAGAGAATAACCTATTTTTAATGAAATAAAATAAAACTTCATATCTCAACTTTCTCTTATTTTAAATTTGAGGAATAATTATTTTTTCAATGTGTTAACTATAAAGTTACATTTGAGCCCATGCAATGCAAAACCAGTGGCTGAAGCAAAAATGAGAGCCATGTTTTAAGCTTCAGTGAAGAGTGTTCCTATGTGTAATTAAATAAGCCTATCATAAATTTCTGACCAATGTTGTTTATTTTGTTTTCTCTTCTTAAATTTCTCATTTTCTCATTCATTTCTTGAAATGAAATTTCTTTAGTATATGCTGTTTCTGAAAGAAGCAAATTCCCCAAATTTGAGTGCTGGATGAGCATGTGCAGGCTTGTCAGGATTGCAGCTGTGTCCTCTGGATTTCTGACCATTCCTGATGTTTTGAATCTCTAACCCTTTGCTTGACTTGGTACAGTGGGTGACCATACTCACACAAGCACTCCACGTTCATAGTCACTGCAGGCAGTGCCCCGTTCCTGGTAGGTGGAAAGTGAGCATGCAGAAGAGGGAACGTCCAGTCAGTCCTCAGAACGCTGTGTCTCAGCGCCTTCCTCCAAACCGGCGTTTATTACCCTTGGTTCATCAGATGGACTCTTGTCTACAAAGAGTTTTTAATAACTTCTGAACTCCTTGAGATAATTCTGTATCTCCTAAAGGTAATGAATCCTTCCATAGCCAGTGGAAGATTAAAATTGAAACCTGAGGCAGTTGTCTTTTGTGTAAACACAGAGAAGCACTTTCATTTCTGAGCCCATTAAGTCTACTAGTTCCAGAATGTTTCACAACACAGCCAATTTCAAAGGACACTCCCAGAGGAGTAGGGAAATAACTCATGATATTGGGAAAAATCATGTGAACTGGGTATCCTGAATCAGTAGCTAGCTGTGCTCAACTTTGCTTTTATTTTTAAAATTGTTTGCATGTATGTTTGCACAATAGCGGTTGTGTTCAACATGGGAAGTTGGGATGTGTACATAACAACTTAGTTCCTTTTCTTTCGCTTTATGAAAAAAGAGCAAAAGAGAATGTCATAAAAGTACTGATTGATGAGTAATTTGTAAATTTGAGTGTATGAGAAAGCTGTTGCTCCTAAAATTCACAAAAAATACTCATATTTTATCTCCATAGACAGTATATACCTAATATTTGTCTCTGAAATAGTTTTTGGAATGTCATGGTTAACACAAAGAGCTAAAATATTAAAATATTATTGTTTAAAATTAGAGAGATATCCTCTAAAAGTATTTGAAATCTTTTATTGGTTGTATGAAAATCAATATGCTGACATGTTGCGAAAGAGATAAAATAGGCCTCAAAACATTCTGAGGAGCTCATTCAATGAAATACAGGTTGATTTTATAGTTTCTACAATTGCTTAGCAACTAAGAGACTTTTAGGGTCAAAATAATACAAAGACAAATATTAAAAGATTCAAAAAAGTGAAACAAGTTGAAAATGGTAAAAAGATGAAATGTAATAAGCTGTGATCACAGTAATTGCCAGTGAACTCTTTATATCTTAATTGTGATTCAACTCCTACGTTTATTTTTAAAGCAACCTTTTCGGACATATGTGTGCATGAATCTGTGGTCTGTTGTCTGAAAGAATAAATAAGCCACCTATATTTATGTATAACTTTACTGACAGTTGAAAAACGAACACTTATTTTCATATTTACATCTAAACACACCCACACAACACAACTTCCTCTAACTTTTATATTAGTTATTTGCACCTGAGCCAACCTGACACTTTTGGTTATGTGTGTGTAAAAACAGACACATTCTTGAGCCCACCATAAGATAAACCTATTCTTGTGGATAAAATTTATGTTTCAGAAGCAAAGTGGCACAAATCGGAGCAAATAATCTGGCCTCTTCATGAAACAATCTAAACAAATGTAACAAGTATTAAAGAAGCTAAAGATCAGTTCCACCAATCTTTCTTACCTTTCTAAACGTATGCTCTGTGTGTGTACTAGTGTTGCAGAACAGACCATAGCTGCCGTGGATGGGGGTACTGTAACTCAGGAAGCGCAGGCACAATAGGGGTATGGGCGAGGCAAGTGCGCTGCCTGCACAGACTCACTGCAAGTAGAACTGGCAATTCAAGTTTTATGCCATTCAGTCTGACCTGGGCCATCAAGTCATGTTCATTCCTTTGCAGTCTATTTTGCTGTTTTTTATTTGTGCCAGATTTCTGTAATTAGGGCAAAGTGGGACATTCAGCCAGTCTAAGAATAATTATTGAACCCTATAAACTGTTTGAATAATATATTTCACTTATTATTCTGCAAATACAAACTGGTTTCCAACTGTACTAATTTTTATGAAAAGCAACAGTAGGTCAGCTGAAAGTACCTGGGCTAAGAAACTTTATCTCACTTGAGCCCAGGACTGAGGAAGGCAGAGCCAGGGTGGTGACGAGTCTCCCAGCAGTGGTAGAGCGTGCCAGCCCGCAGACCTTCCCCAAGACTGCACTGCAGCAACTGGCACCAGGCATCTTACTGGCCATCTTGCTCAAAGTTGGAATGGTTTTCTTAACAGGAATTTATAGTTCTGAATCGGTTTTGTGGCTCATAACTCACAAGTAGTCCAATTTAGCATTGCAGTTTTTAACTTGATTATTGTTTTCTATTTAGTTCCTCAGATTGCTCTTGTAGACAGTATATATTCACATAGAGAGACATCTTCTGCAGTAACCTATATTGCTTTATGGGCAGTGCTATGCCTGAGTTATTTTAGGCAGCTCACAGCTCCTAGGTCTTGGCCCTGCCTGGGTTCTAGTTGGAGATAGTGTCACTGCCAATGGCCCAGTGGTCAGCTATACTGTCTGGCCTCCAATTATCTGATCTGATGCAAGTATTCTAAAAATGCTTTTGCAGTGAGTGACCAGGAAGTTTACTCAGATAAAGAAACTCTGCTCAGCTAGGATATGGCCATGTGGTTATAAATAAAACTTCTAAGTGTGTCAGGCCAGGTAACAGCCACATTAGCTATATACAGTTTACAAAAGACATAAACCCACTGACAAAATCCAATTTGAAAGCAGAAAGTAAAATATGTAGCTGTCAAACACTGACCAAAGAAAATAGGCAAAGCTATCCACAGAGAGGTGAAAAGCCATTAATATGCAGAAGACCTGTAGATATTACTATTTGGACTTATGGTTCAATTCATTGGGAAGAAATTTACAATTTCTAATGAAGTATGCATACATCTAATAATATGATTTCTAAAAGCATACATTACAAAAATAACTACAACAAAAATAAAAATATGATCATTTAAAATTTAATGTATTTCTCTTCAAATTATCCATCAACTAGAACAAGTTAAAAGTGATAAAGGCAGCACAAATGCAACACGCTTCATACATGTTCACTCATAAAGTGTTTCATACAAAAATTTGGAGGGATTTTTTTTTCCAACACATTTCAACACAGGTAACACTTCTACAAATCTCAAGTTCAGCAGAAGCCATGCATAAATCTCACTGACTTTCCAAGGATGAGCATTATATAATAATTTAAAAAGCACACACAGTAAGGCTAAAAGTTGATAACTAGCCAATAGCTGAAAACACATGGGCCAACAATAATGTAAATTAAGATTTAAGTATTGTTTCTTGAAAATAAAGTAACAAAGATCTGTCCAATACATCATCCAATTTACCAAGTTAAGAAAACAAAATAGTGTCTTAAAACACAGAAAAACATAAAGACAAAAATTTTAAAATCAAATAACATATAGACTCACAATATCAGTAAAAAAACTACTAACAAGCTGAAAAACCTCAGTGGTAATTAAGAAAACATGTAGACTACACAAGTGATCATTATTAAAGATTAAATAAACAAGCATGGCTTAAACATTAAGATAAGGAAAATTGTTAATGGTATACAAACTTTTTTTTTTTTTTTGGCGGTACTGGGGATTGAACTCAGGACCCTGCGCTTGCTAGGCAAGCGCTTATTCCACTGAGCTATATCCCCAGCCCCTTACAAACATTTTAGACATGAATGAATCTCTAAGAAAAACATAAAATGGCAAGCACTGTCTGAATTTTCTTGCAAAAGCAATGTATCTGTTTTTTCAAAATGTAGCTTATTTTCTTTCAAACATGTTTTACTAAAATCTCAATGAAGAGATAATCACACTACCAGAACAGAAGCATAAATTAGAAAATACATGTGCGAATACATGTAGAAAATACATGATTTTAAATACATGTGTGAATTACATAATGTTAACATTTCTTGTGTGGAGCTGGTACATGTACATAACATATCTTAACTCCTTTTTTTTGAATCTCCTTCCTTCCTTCCTCCATCTCTTGATCCTTTTCCCGTTTGAGAAATATCTCTCCCAATTTACAGTTATGTTTATCCACTTTTATACTACCATAATACAACTTCATAACTAAGACAACAAAGACTTTACCACCAGCTCTTGCTTATAAATATATAGCCTAAAGAAAATATTTACCAAATGAATAACACATAACAGAAAAGGCATCTAGACAAAATTTAAAGAATTTATAAGTAATTATATTTTCCAGCAAAAAAACAACAGATGAGAATCCTTAACTGAAAATGACCTAAAATTGTCTGATGCAAGAATGGTGCTACTACCGGAGAAAATTATCACATAATAAAAAGAAGAATGTTGCTGCAATAACTTTCCACTAAAAACATACCTTTGCTTTAATACACAATAATTTTGAACGAGTGTAGAATTTTATTCAATTTATTCATTTTTTTCAACATGTTAAGAAATAAATATAGAATCTAAGCATGATTGTTGTGATGATCACAAGCTGTGAACAAAATGTACTGAATATTATGACCATGATTAAATAATGTAAAGATGTCAGTTAGGCTATAGAAAATGAAATCCCAACTGTACCTCCTTGGTTCTTGTTTTTATAGAGATGTTTAAAATATTACTTTAATGTTTAATTGGAAAAACAAAAGTCTGAGAATAGTCATAAAAAACACTGAGTAAAGTAGGAGGCAGATGGACTCACCTTATCAAAACTTGAGACGTTTAGTATAGCAATACTTACTAAGTCAGCGTCATCAGTGTAGATAAGAAGATAGTCAAATAAGTCAACAGAAGAGGAAAAAGAGCCTTAAAAGTGTAGGACTGTGATATATAGCACAGTGCACATTACAGTTCATTCAGTAAAACATGGAGCATTTAATAAAAGGTGCTGACATCACTGCCTAACCATGAGCTAAATATAAGTAAAGAAATTGAATCCCTGCTTTGTACTATGACAAAGCAATTTGTTCTTGAAAAATTAAGGACATAGATGAAAAGGCAAAAATACAGAGTCTGCCAAAAATGTATATACATTTCAGGAAAAGAATAGTGCTATGCTATCTTTTAAGCAGATGTGTTACCATCATATGGGGAAATCCTAGACAATATCATGTATTACCAAACACTCACCACACTCCTGGGCCTTAGAGAAGAAACTGAAGATGCGTGTGCAGCAATCTCAGGGGCCAAGGTCACCCAAGCAATGGTTCACCACAATAACAAATGTCTGCAAGCTAAAAGCCTCTACTCTGAGCACCTCTTTTAATTGTAGCATCCAAAGTTAGGTTGTATTAACCTTGTGATGTCTCAATAAATTCAAGTACTTATACAAGCGTTTCTTTTCCTAAAGTGTATATATATGTTTTTGTTGGACTCTGTATAAATAATTTCAAAACTGTATCTTTATGACTGGTTCATACAGGTCGTTTTAAAACACATAAAATGCAAAAGATAAAGAAAAGATATCAAATTAGACTTCTTGGAAATTTAAAACACTGATTGATTGCATATGTAAAAGGAAAGAGAAGCAACAAACTGAAAGAAAATGCATGTAATATAGCCAGTGAAGCATAAATACCCACACTGGATGGAAAGACCGACAGACAACTAAAAGCACTAAATGAATGGGGTGACTCATTTGAGATAAAAATATGAATAAGCATTCAATTATATAAGTGAATAAGCATTTACAAGAAAAAGTAGGCAAGTGGCATTATTTACATTAAACATGAAATATTTGTTAATTCAGTTAGGGAAATCCATATTAAACTCATAATATATAATTTCAAAGACTATACTTCCAAAAATTAAAGTGAATCAATATCATGTATCCCTGAGTATTTGGACACATAGAAATGATCATGGACAATTATAATGAATATAATGATATAACTTTTAAAAACTGCATCATCTAAAAAAGCTGAAAATCCACACTTTATAAATCAACAGTTTTACACACAGAAGTTTACCCTGTAAAATCCTGTTTATGTTCTCGCAGAGATTTGTATGTTGATTTTTTTTTTTAGGGGGGTAACAGGACTCAAACTCAGAATGTTGCATCTGCCAGGCAGGCGCTTGTGCTGCTGAGCTATATCCCCAACCCCTATGTATGCTTAAAAATAAATTAGAAAATCAGAATTCCATTGACACCAGTATAGATAGAAGAATTGTAATAAATGTAGAGCACTGCATAAATGATAAAATATATTACAGAAACCAAATCAAGCAAATTAATCTTAAAAATGAAATGCTGAGTAGAAATACAATTTGAAGAAAAAGCCAGACAAAACATAATTATGACATAGTAAAACTTATGATAAACCTATAGAATAGACTGGGGATATGCTGAGCATCAAGGTAAGCATAAGTGTTTGCTCCAGCAGTTCAGAGGTGCCAGGTACAGCCTCAGTGTTTCATATTCTAAGTTAGATAATGGAATTCCATTAAGCATTTACAATCACCATTCCAACTGTGAAAATATATCAGACAGGCTTATGTTGTTATATGTCCTATGTTCAGGGATAAATCATAGGGCAAGAGGGGAGAGACAAAAACACTGTAACTATAAGAAACTTTAAATTAAATAAGTTTCTTTGATAGTGACATAAAATGTATTGGAGTAAATGAATGAATATCAGGACACAATCCAGGGAGGAGGAGGAAGAGATACAAGATAAAAGCCTAGCGGTAAGCAGGAGACAGAAAATGTCTAGATTAATGGCAATGGTACCCATTTTCATGTATGCCAGTTTACATGAAAAAGAGCCAGGAATGTCTTATCAAAGGCTGAAACAGAAAGACTAGATCATAATGCTTTCCTGAGGTAGCTAGTTATGCCAGAAGTCAGAGAAGTACTCAGAAATTAAAAAGACAGCAGACTTCTGATCTGAATGATATGGAATAGATTATAGAAAACCTAAGGTTTTAACAAGAAGTAGAATCCAAGTAAAATAAATCAAAAATATCTATTTAAAGACACTAGAAAACTGGTGAAGCAAAGTAGACAAGCACCTAAGAACACAAATGTGCAATTGTACCAGTCAGTTTCTCATGGCTGGAACAAAATATCCAACACAGACAGGTTTGGCGCAGGTCTCACAGGGGACAGCCCATACTTAGCTGGCTCTAGCACAGAAATGGCATGGTGGAAGGGCGTGGCAGAGGACAGCTGTCCCACACATGATAGTCACAGAGCAGACAGGAAAGGGAGAAGCCAGGTAGGAGATTACACCTTTCTCGGTTATACCCCCAGTGGCCTTCTCCTTCAACCAGGCATCCACCACTAAGACCACACAGCTGTGGATGCATCAGGGGTTAATCTGCTGATGCATGAATGTCTCCCATGCTCCAGTTGCCTTCAAAAAGCCCCTGCTCTGAGACTGTGAGGATCATTTTAGCTCTAAACCATAACAGCAATATTACTCAAAGAGTCCATATTCAATTTCAGAGTAAAAAACATTCTAAAGAACACTTAACTCTTTACACCTTTTTAGAAAGTCAGTGTTCTGAACAAGGCCCTCTTCTAGACTAAAAAAATTAGAAAGAAGAAATCAGTTGCAGAGCTTTAATCTAGATCAGATCATGGTCTGGATAAAAGAAATTAATACAATATTCTTGTAACTAGTGGTCTTGATACTAGATTATATTTAAAATCCTGTCCAAGTTTTTAAGATGATAAACACATTTCAGTAACTGTTATAATTAAAATATTTTTTAAAAATCCAAACTCAAAGTACTTCACAAAATAATGATCAAATAAAATCTTGACAGTTTTCTTTTAAAATATTACTTTGTAATGAATATAGAAGGGATGATAAAAAAAAAATCCTGCATTTTTAAATTTTGACTGTTCCAACTGCCTTGTGCAAATTTTGTTAAGGGATCGTGAGTGTCATCATTCTTCAGTGAATGACTATGCACTGGATGGAAAGCATCAGACTTCTAGATTGTGTTTTCATACTGTAGATCACTTGAGGGTGAATCTGGAAGAGTGGAAAGAGGAAAAAGGGAAGGAGGAGGAGAGGAGAATTCTGCGGAAGGGAGTAGAAGGGAGGCGAGAGGAGAAGTATGGCTGACTAGAAATTATATCTAGTTTGTCTTGGTCTTTCAACATTTCTTTGAGCTTGAAGCATGCAGGTTTGTTAACATATCACTGAGGGGCATGACTCACTTATCAAAATTAAAATAGATACAACTCTAAAACAAACTTTTGTATACTGAAAAGGAATTATAAGTCCAGGTTGATTAAGATTCACAGATAATAATTCCATACATCAATTATCCATCATAAGATTTCAGAAGCAGGAAGACAGGGGTATAAAAAATAGAGTATAGGGAAAAGTGGGTAATTTGTGCATTCTAGAATAGAACATAAATAGATTTCAGATATAATTTATTTTAAATAACATGACAAAAGTACAGTACTTTCCTAAATATTTACATTCTTGCCCTGTTATCTAGAGTAAATATTTTACTTTCATAATCCTGCTAATGATGTGTGTGAACTATAAACCTAAGATATTAATACTATGTGGTAGACCAGCAATATATTATTGAAATAAATACACAGTAGTTCAACTTAGGAAAAATGTATTTGCAATGATTTTCCTTCTTAAAGTAAATATTTTGCTTCAACCTTTAACTAAGAATGTGAAAGTTAAAAGTGGCTTGGTAATGTTTTTCCAAAAACAGATGGAGCTAATAAATGACTTAATAGTTTTTCCCTGGAGAAGTGTGCTAGTTTAGGTAGCTTATTTTTACAATTTCTGAGGAGTGCAGATATCACTGAATATGTTGGGAGAATATTAATAAAATCTGGTGGCAAAGATTTTTAACACTGAAATCACTATCACAGCAGGCCTGACTTCCACCCAGTGAGTGGTGAAGAGACTGCAAGAGTGATGCTGAACTGAGACAAAAGCGCGGTTTTCTCGTGTGCACACTGACCAAAGAAGCCAACGCCAGTTGTAAATGTGCAGTAGGCGGTTCCCACAAATGTCAACACTACGATATCTGAACCTCAGTAAATCCTGTGTTTTTTAAAAGATAGCAGAGTACATATAGTCAAAATCCACTTCCAGCCCCAAGCATCATTATGCAGAAGCAATTATAGCTTTCCCACATTCCTATACATCTGCTTGTCGTCATTCCTTCCCCAGCATCATGTTCTAAGTAAACTAATGTTTTAAATACTTTAACTTCCTTGGACACTTAGTATTTATGTCTGACAATGAATAGAACTAAAATATTTAAGAAGGATGTATATGTATCCTTAGAAATTATACTTTATAAAATAGATTTTGAATGAATCACATTAACTCTGAATTTTCTAGAATATTTTATCAAATAATTCAAGATATATATATATATATATATATATATATATATATTAGATTTCATGTCAAATCTAATATATGGGCTGACCTTCAACTCATAGTGATCCTTCTGCCTCAGCCTCCCAAGGGCTGGGATCACAGGTATGCACCACAATGCCTTACTGGAAAAACATCATTTTAAATGATAGTGTGTAAGTTCACTTAGTACTTGAACAGCAACAGAATGTCTTGTTATGTAATTTTGTACTACTTTTTAGGAACTTAATATTCTGGGTCCAATGCAGACATTAAATTTTGGTGTGACTTGGTTAAAAATTTAAGTTTCTTAGTTGCTCTTTGTTTACCTACATGTGATGAAATTCTGTCATTTGTGTTAACACAGAGAGAGCTGGAGGACGTTATCTTCAGTAAAACTATCCAAGCACAGAAAGATGTAAATATCTGTCGAGGTTCCATTGCTCCTCATAAATATAAGTGACTCGAATTAAGTTTCTAACTGCAGGAACTGCTTAAAGAAATATCTGTTGAGTCTTTGTGGTTTACTATTCTCTTTGTTTCCACACACTTGTATTTTACAAGGATGGGATTTCTCTGATCATATATCTTTCAAAAATGATTACAGTAGGGATTTGAGTCAGTCTGTCCTAGTACCTATTTTTATGTGGCCTGTTATTTTTGAACTTTTATTTTGATATTTAAAGTTTCATTTTCATATGATCTCACTGCCATGAAATATCACATTTCCTTTGACTTTGAAAAACATTTTTCTCTGAATTGCAATAACCAGAATATATTACTATAACTATATGTATGCCCTCCTGCCATAATCTCAGGATACATTTCTACCAACTCCTATTTTATTTAGCCTGAGTGCATACTACTAGAGTTTATAATATGCAACATTCAAAATTGGACCTCAAGCTTCCAGGAAGAGAAATAAGAGTTGCAAATACTGTAAGTAAGGATCTGTGAGATTCTTTACTCACTGTTGCTTACAGTTTAAAGTCTGAGCCAAAGTGTCTTGGCTACTTTTCTCTCGTTGCTCAGACAAAACACCTGATAACCAAAATTAAGGAAGGGAAGGTTTTTTTTAACTCAGAGTCTGTGGAGGTTTCAGTCCATCCTTGGCTGGCTCCAAGGCAGGGTGGCACATGGAAGAGGGCAGCAGTTCATGGCAGTGGAAAACAGCAAAAGCAGCAAGCCCAAGATGGAGGCATGGTGGAAGCAGGCAGCCTCTTTCCCTCTCTTACATTATATGCCAACTACCCGCCCCAGGGCAGGTGGAGCACTCACATCCATAATTTCAGCACTGAGCCATGAATCAATCATAAACTTGAAAATCCCGCCCCATGACTACACAAGGCTTTGGAGGGACATGCACACGCAAACCATAACACAAAGCGATGCTCACTGAGAGTTTTGCGCAGTATGGTGCAGCTGCGAGTAGAAATAACCTGTAGTAACTGATGTCCTACAACAGAGCAGATTCTAATCCCATGTGCAGGAATTAAAAATGGAAGATGCCATTCTTTCAGAATTACAAAGGCCATGATACAAGACCACAGTATTATTTGTAATTCTTACACTGTACAAGTTTACTTGTCCCAAGCCTATGTTCCTCTAAGAATGATATACTACATCTTCTGAAACAATTATTCTGAGGATAATAATAGCTAAGTCGTTGTGCATAAAGGTGACACATACACGTATGTGTATGCGCTGTCTTTAAAGATTTAGAAGAAACATGGTGGCACTTTTCTATGTACAGGACTTGAGTGCAAAAGTGATACCTCACCAGAATAGCAATCGATTTTAGTGAAGATAATGAAAACATTTCAATTACACTTATGCCAATTGCATTTCTTTACAGGAAAAATAATCCACAGTCTCTACTACTTATTAAACATCCATACATCTACCAGATGACTTTCTATAACAGTTAACCCTGAATTCTAGAGGTGCCTGGGATTTGTGAAGGAGGGAAAACAGTTCAACTCAACTATTTTATCTCAGAGTCACATCAACTTGGCTTCTCATCAGAACCTATTTCAAAGAAGGGGTACTTTAGGTATTTTAAGCAATGTATATCACTTTTGAATGTGCTTCTCTGATTCACTGATGGAGTAACAGGCAAATGACATTTGTTTGGATCAGAGCAGGTGCAGTGCAGCTGCTTGACTTCTTGGCCAGGGCTCTCAGTGGATGCAAGGATGCTGGAATGAGTAGCAGAGAACCAGGCTACATAGGGCTAAGTCCAAGATGTGCCCTGTTTATGACTCACAGAGCAGCTTTTAAAACTGTAGATCGCAGCAATGAAATACTCTACAGATAAACACACATCTTTTGAACATCTGTACCTTGTCTTAGTGTTCTGGTGAGTATAAAAGAATTCCTAGGGACTGTGTCACCTGGAATGCCATGAACTTTGTGTGATCTGATCCATGGTCAAAGAAAACTGAGCACAAACAACACACGAACAGTCCATTGTCAAGGGAAGCAATAGGTAGAGACTGAGCTCAAGCAGGCCCTGCCAACGTGAGGCAGTTCTAGGAGTAACTGGCTCTGCTCCTGACGCTCATCAATTTTCCTCCGCCCACACATTCTCCCTCATGGAGTTCATGGAAATAGACGATTGAAGAAAAATGAGCCTGCTTTCCAGATGATTCCTTCAGATAAGTTTGAACCACTCAGAACTACTTTGATATAATGTGAGAGTTCCATTTAGGGTTCCCTGGAAGGTAATGGGAGGGAAAATAGCCTCATCCAAGTTGGCAACTCCAACTAGTTTATCTCTTTCAAGTTCAGTGTGGAGAAAGGGACTACTCCCTAACACTAGGGACCTGAATTCGATAGCTAAAAATACATTTTGGAGATGCATTCATTTCCATGTTCTCCAAATATATATTTTATACTGGTACCAACTTCCCTAACACCAACACAAAGTCCTTTTCAATTTTAAGAATTTTAGGACACTTTTTATAGGAGTGAACACTTCACATCCTTCTTCAAGTAATAGCTGTGTCTAGAATTTAAACATTATCTTTCCAGAACAGAATTGTAATATCTAGTGTTTGAATTGACCTGTTTGGTCACTAAACACAAATTCCATATGTTGAATTCTCTATCATTTCTGTTATGTCTTGAGTACTATTAGTAGTGAACTGAATAGCAAATGACTAAATTATGAATGAATAAAGTAGGAATAAAGCATTTCCGCATTATTAATCATTCTGCAAGTATTGACAATCATTGTGGATGTTGTTTTTGGCAGGAGCCAGATCACAAACAATGGCATCTGAGATTTAGTTTCTTAAATATTTTGTTACATTGTCAAACATGACTTTTAGAAATTGAATTGGCGGGGCTGGGGATATAGCTCAGTGGAATAAGCGCCTGCCTAGCAAGCGCAGGGTCCTGAGTTCGATCCCCAGTACCACAAAAAATAATAATAATAATAATAAAAAAAAAGCATTGATGTTTGATCTTTTAAAAGGGGGCTGGGGATATAGCTCAGTGGAATAAGCGTCTGCCTAGCAAGCGCAGGGTCCTGAGTTCGATCCCCAGTACTGCCAAAAAAAAAAAAAGAAATTGAATTGGCACTCATCTAACCTTCAAATATCTTAGTATCACAGAGGAGGTTTAAAAATTCTACTATAAAATCCAACATTTAATAGTGAATCAGTAATTATTATCATAATATATGATATTAATAAATAGACACATAGAAAAATATATATGAATGAAAACATGAGGAAAGAAGAAATTTTCACTGGATTCTGATTAATAAAAGCTTTGTTCTAAGAAATCTTTTTTAAAATAAAATTATTTTACATTTGTAAAGGGCCCAGTTTTAACGTTCTCTATAAAGTCATAATTTGTTAGGAGTCTACCTATTATTTCACTTTTAATATTCTTTATTTGTTGTCTTCTCATAGTTTGCATATCAGACCATTTGCATGTTAAAACTTGGAAATATGAACTGCCCTTGCGTGAGACTCCCCTGCTATGGGATTGACTACTGGTAAGCAAATACATCTGCAACAAACTGAAGGAAGTTTCAGTCTCTATAGTGAAGCACATAGAAGACAAGCAGCTTAAAACTTGGAACATTATCATTATCTTAGTTCATAGTAAGGGATAACTGTGTCTAGTCATCATTTTGTTTGATTATGCTCAGAGGAAGGAAGGAGGAATTCCAAAAGGATCAAATCTTGGGGTAGTAGCCTCACTTAAGAACCCCAACACACTGCCCCCTAATGCTATGTGATTGCTCAGAATTCACACAGCATCTTCTTACATACCATTGTGTCTCCTTGACAATGTCATTATATGATATCAGAGTTAATTTATTCAATTCCAGAGCCAGAATTACTAGATGCGGATTTTTTTTAGCTCCAAAGTTTACTCCTTGGGATCTGAAATCCTGTGGCTAAAAATGAATATAACTATTTCAGAAATACCCAATATCATATAATAGACAGAAAAATAATGACAAATAAAAATTGCCAGTTAGAAAATGAAACAGTGGAAACAACACATTATGTTTCCACCACTTTTGGAAAGTGAACACAAAGGTTTGGTGCCATGGTAAGCAATCTAGTGGCTTCTTTCATGACATATTTGACTGTCCCTGGTTCTGCAATTATCTCTTCCATATTTATCGAAGACCCATGACCCCAGCTAAGAGATACACTGGGTGTTTTTCCTGTGGGTAATCCAGTAGGTCCTTACCTACTCAACCCCTGTTGCTGTAGGTTCAAGGGTTCAGGGACTCCTCCTGGACATTGAATGCATACAAACTCCTGTTTTACAGAGCTGCAATTTCTCTTGCCATTCATTTTTAGGTGACTGTCTACAATAGGAGTTGTAGCTCAGTGTACCCTACTGTGTGATTTTTGTGTAGCCTATCAAGGAATTTTTATGTTTACACTGAAATTGTAAGTAAAGTTTTATTGAACACAGTCACACTCACGTATTTCCATGTTTTCTGTGGCCCTTTTTCCACTCTCTGAGCAGAGCTGAGCTAGTTGTGACAGAGACCTGTACAGATGAAATCTAAATCTCTTACCACTGACCACTGAAGAAAAAAAGTTGGTGGATCCTGACCTAGGTGATGGGATGGTGCCTTTTGCATTTAGTAATGGATTTTATAACCTAGGTATCTCCATAGCACTCATCTTACAGATCTTCTCTTGGATATTGTCTTTCAAAGAAAAAGAGCATTTCTTCTTACCTGAGGATATCTCTGTGAGCCTTTTTATCAGTGATGGAAAAGGATGTGGAAAAAGAGTGGAGGCCATATGAGCCCTTTGCTCTTCATAGCTGTCGTATTTCTTTCCACCTTCCTAGCTCTAGAAGTCTCTGCACTATGAGTAGTGTGTGTGTGCACATGTGTGAATGTGATGCGCATGTGTGTGAATGTGTGAATATGGAGCAAGAAGGGCGAAGAATGTGCTCAGGAGAGAAAACAATTGTCAGTACGAGCATCTCAATAAAAGGGCCCCTCTCTTGACAAAAACTTTACCCAGGCTCCTCTGAGCCCTCTGCTGGTTTCCCCAACCTGAGCTCACCATACATCTGTGTAAAGTCTAATTGGAGAAGAATTCCGTTCAGTCAGTTCAGTGAACGTCCCCTGCCTTAGATATCTGATCACCCTTCACACCCGGCCTGCCTTGCAGAGCAGTCCTCTCCTGTCAGGTTACAGAAGCCCCTCACTGATCTTTCCTCTTAGTAATTTTCCCTCCAAGGCTCCCACCTTTCCTTTAGTTTAAAATCCCATTCATCCTTGCTAGAGTCAGAGTCGAATGCATTCTCTCCCACAGCCTCTCTCATAAAGTTTTCATTTTTAACAACCGTTAGAATATTTTTTTCTTTTAATACAACCAAACAAATGTCATCATTATGTAACTCTGAGCTGTCCTAGATTTCACACTCCTGAAAAGTCCTCTTTTTACTGTGGATCATATCGTATTGTTTCGTTGGCTTTCAGATATACCAACACAGACTGGTCAGAGCGTCTTTCCTCTATAGCTTCGATGAACACAGTAAGAACTGGTCAGCATATTTCAAAGTACTGACATACTTTTACTAGTCTCCTACAGCTCAAACTTGGGGAGCAAGAATAGGAGCTCCAGGTTATTGCAGATGCCAGCTTAAACAGCTTGTTGTTTTGCTAAGGTTTAACAAGAGCTTTTAACTTCCCAGCTGGGGCAGAGGAAGAATAGGCCCTATTACCCTCTTTCACTCAGGCCTCAGCAAGCCAGTGCCTTTCTTTCTCATATGCCAAGGGTTACAGCAGTCAGGATGTTTGGATTCAAAGTAAAAAATCTAAGTTTAAACATAGTTAAGGAAAACTGGGATTTTACTTGCACAAATAATTAGGTAGTCTTGAAAAATTATCATCGACCTACTTAGAGATTAAAAGGCATAATAAAAGGGTGTAATTAAAATTCATTGTCTGGCCCTTCACTTCTCACACTGTATACTCTTACTTTGGCTTTGTTTTCTGGACAGCTTTCTTCATATGCTCAAAAATATGCCTATGGGTAGATCCATGAATTTATTAATCCCTGGCTTGCAATCTCACAGAAAGCAAGCCACTATGCCCAGGCAGTGCTGTCCAGGCAACTTCCGTATATAACCTTGAAATCTAATTTAAGTGGCCCTGATTGCATTGCCTACCTCGCTATGCACCACAGAATGTTCAACAGAATGGAGATGCTTTAATTGGCTAAGTGAGTCACATGTCTTGACCCAGGCTCTGGTGTGGATGGGCTAGTTCTCCAAGAAGGAAGATAGCTACAAAGAAAAGATAAACATCCTTAGCTTATGGTGTTCTATGGATGACTAGATAGCATATTTTGCAATAAAATTTGGCAATATTTTAAAGTTTAAAATGAACACCAAGCATGGTTATGTCTTGTTGGCATTTAGGATGGATCTATTCATCTGTTATTTAGGTGTCCAAGGAGATAGCTCATAAACATGATATTTAAAGCAATGAAAATTTTCAGCAGTAGTGACTGACAAATTAATACCATTTAATAAAAATGTTATACTTAAAATAGAGATAACAACTAGCATTTAAAATACATACTTATGTAATTAAATTTAGGTACCATCACATTCAGCAAAAATATTAATGTGATACAATGTGTGCAAGTCACTATTGATTTTACGTGTAAAGGAAATCATATATCTCAAAGTTGTGTTTATACTAAAGGTAAGAAAAATGGCAGAATAGTCCAAATAAAAAAGGCATGATCTCAAGGACATTATCTTAGAATGTTTTATTTTAGACATCTCTGAAGCTTAAGCTGTTACTATACACATGGATTGTTTCATAATCTGTGACTAAAATGAATTCTTGTTTAAAAATAGCAATATGTAAATTACAGACTAGATTTCACTTTAGAAAAATCTGAGAAAATATTTAAAAATTATTTGGGCTTTACTGTACACTGCCTTGTTATAAATTTCATATATATAAAATCAATAACTTTCTCTACAAGAAGTATAAACAGCAAAGGTAGAAGATATTAAAACATGAAGTTCCAATTTATAGTAGCAATGAAACGATGTAATACCTAAGGGAAAAAAAATATATATCCATCTATACTGTGAAAATTATAACACACTTCTTAGGAATCAGAAAAAAATCAAAAATGGGAAAAATAATTGCAGTAAGAAATGGAACATATATCATTAACACATATAGTTCTTAAAGATTGATATAAAAAAATTATTTTGTGAAAGTGACATTGACTTCCAAAACCATATACAAGGCAATTTATATGCATGAGAATGCATGTATAAGTATATTGGCAAATAAGTGAAAATTCTGAGAACAAGATGCAATTTTTCACATATTAAGCTTTCATAGAGCAAAATTTTTATGAACTTTAGAAGAGGTACCAAAAATCCATGTGAAAATCCCCTTTAGACATGGACTGTGGCCTGAAATATATGTGTAACTTCACTGAAGGAAATTTTATTGTACACACCATACTTCAATCACATATTCCTAAGTACAAATGCAAAGCATTATTCTCCCAGGTTGAGTTAAAAATAATCAAGCAACCTAAAAGACTGAGGTTATACATCAGTTATATAGCACTCATAAACTATGTGTGTGGAGGCTCTTGGTTTGATCTCCAGCACCATGGGGGTTGAGAAGAAAAAAACAAAACAAGGAAAACAACCTAGATATCTAAAAGCATAGTATTGGATAGATAACAATATACCTAGTACAATAGTATTTAGAATAAAATTAAACTATAGGTACACAAAGAAGTGTGTGTGTGTGTGTGTGTGTGTGGTGTGTGTATGTGTCCATTTGTGATTTTTGGTAAGGCTAAATAAGAAATTTTGAAGATTGTGTCAGAATTGAGTCATTGCTTGGGTACCAGAGAGAATGAAATTGTCACTGTATACACATTTTCATCCCTTAAAAAATATTTAACAATATTTAGCCAAAAGCATTTTAATTTCCATGCTTATATTATCACATATCAATCCCTTTAGTTTTCATTCCAAGATTATTGTAAAAATGTAATTGTAGAATTTTAGGGTATCAGTTATTCATTATCTGTGGATTAGAATGGTCAAAATATTTTCTAAACATAATTCTGCCAGATTTACAGATATTTTCTTAGACCCATATTTTTTATAAGAAGGTATTACACTTCTAACGAGTTTCATTGTCACTCAAGAAAAAAAAATCACAGCCGTGCACATTAAAAGAACAGATTTATAGAAACAGATCTGGATTGAATCTACTTGCTACTTTCTAGATACGTAGTATCTTAGTCATTTTCTCAGCACTGAGACACAATACTCACAACTCAAAGGATGATGCGTTTATTTTGGCTCATGTTTCATCGATAGTTGGCCAGCCTCAAGGCAGGAAAGAATAGTCGCTGGGGCTTGAGGAGGAAAACTGTTCAAGTCGTGGCCTCCAGGGAGCAGAGCAAGACGTGCTGCAGAGATATATACACTGAGCCACACGGCCCCTGGGGTTCATTCCCTCTCCAAAAGCCTCACCTGTGGCATATGGGGCTCTCGGACAACACTAGATCCAAACCACAGCACGTGGCCTCTACCCACATAACACATATGAACATCAAGGTATTCCTCTATCAGTTGGCAAAGTAGAATTCAACAGTATACAATGCTGTTAGTCAAAAAATGAAAACTTTTTTAGCAAGTAGGTATTGCTACTATATGTCATTGTATTTTTCATACTTTTTAGAACTCAAAGAGCTAAATTCTAAGACTATGAAAAAATTACCATGTCATGTTAACCGATGACCATTAGCATTCAGTCTAAATGGCAGTCCTTATAGATGATTACTCAAAATATCAATAATTTATTTCCTGATATGTGCCATAGAAATAATTCAAAAATCTCCACCAAAGTGTTGAATAAAAGAACTGGGAAATACTAATAGAAATGCTTTAACCATATACTTCAAACTCTAAACTATACATCCCAGTTCACACTTTACATATTGAAATAACTTTGATCAGAAAAATGTTCTAGTAAAAAACTGAAAAGATCCCCAAAACTATTTTTTAAATCTCACTTAATCAAAGTGCAAATGTATTGAGAGGTGTTCCAAAACAGATGTTTGCTTTAATTAATGTCAAATTTATGAGGTTCCTTACAAGAAACCCTATCTTGTCTTATGAGAGGAAGATTAAGACATTAAGGCTCATATTAAGAGACGCTATAAAACCAGATGTTTCCAACTCAGGAATAACTAAGGATCTTCTGTCTTATGGGCACCATAACTTACATAATGAATGCCATTTCCTTCTCTATATTTGGCTTCTAAAAGGCTGAAAGTCAACTTTGTGGCCCACTCATTGCAAATGTGAAAGGTTTTTAAGAATTGATTTTTGTATTAGTCTCATTTTGGGATCCATTTTATGAGTCCCCAACTTTGTATTCCTCTTCTCTTTACATCTACTTCTATTCTAGGACACCTTAATGCATTTTATGTATCTGTTCTTTCAAGAAAGATTTATTGATCATTTACTAATGGGCCAAGAACTGGAATGAACATTACACTCTACTTGACCTTGCCAATAGAAAACACACCTGGGGTAGGCTTCTTTTAAAAGGCACTATGCCAATTAATTACCTAATAAAAGTGACCATTGTGGGAAGAAAAGGTAAATCCAGAGTGAGTGTTTATTTTAGCTAGAAATAGTCAACTCATCTCAAGGATGCAGTCTAGCATGTTCCATCTACCAATAGGTTAACAGGGAATAACACAATTTCAGAGAAGAATCCCTTCTAAGGAATATTGGCGCTCAGCACTAGCAAGTCAGATGAGTCTTGGGGATGGTAAATCCATGTGATGATATGAATTCATAACATTCTTTCAAGCACCCCACCTGCTTTGTTCATAAACCAGTTGTGAAAGTTGGACTGAGACAATATTCTCATTCAGGGCCATGGAACAGATCTTGTTTACATAGTTATTATAAGCCTCATCTACAGGAGATTTTCTAGTGAGGTTTTGTATGGAACAAAACTGTTTTACATTTTTGGCTCATGTACTTTTGGGCCACTTCACCAGAACACTTTGGCCAGTCTCATAAGTTCATTTAGGCTTTTGTCCTCTTTACAAGCTATCAAGCCACTGTAGATGAGTCACTGGTAAACACCATATCAGACCACGCCTTATGTGAGGGAAAGTAGGCAACAAGAAGCCCTGCCTGTTTGCCCATTAAATTGACTTTTCTTTTAATAAACTGAAGAAGACACTCCTTCAGGTCACCCCCAGTGAGTCCCAAGTTAAATCCCACCTTCTTGAGTATAAGTGTAGCCTGTGATTTTTTCCTGGACCATGTAACATGGCAAAAGTGATGAGTTGCCACTAACATGGTGTCATCTGAGACTGTGGCTTAGCAGACTGCAGTGAGTTTCTGCTAGATGGAATGGGGGAAGATGCTGAGCTCTCTATGGTGAGAATCATGTGTCAGGAAATGTGGGCCCCTGAGAAAAACTGTAAGGAACCTAATTCTATCCCCAACTTGAAGAACATACAACCAGATTCTTCCCTGAGTAAGCCTTCAAAAGAGAAGGCACAAAAGAAGACACCTGGATAGCAGCCTCATGAGACTCTAAAGGACACCGCTAAGCCATATTCCAATCTCTGACCCACAGATGCCATGAGAGGGTATTTGCATGCTTTGTTAAGCAATTTAGTGTTTGCTAAATTGTTAAATAGCAATAGAAAGTAACATATTTTCCTACTGGGATGCTTTAAGGACAGCCCTAGAGCTGGAGCAGTGCACCTCAGGGATAGTCACATGCAAACCAGGTTCCTCTGTTATCCCTTCAGGATACTGATGTGAGTGAAGAGAAAGCTCACAGCTTGCTCCCTGCTCCAGAACTTTTCCAACAGCTCACGTATTTCACTTTCCCTTGAGAGGAAATGCACATAAACTTGCTCAATTTTGTGTCTTTGAAAGTTATATAAAACCCACTTCAGAGTAGGCAGGCCAGTTTTCAGCAGTGCTCGGTGCCCCTGGTTCAGGTACCTCATTTCTACCACGGCCCAACAATGAAATATGATCTGTTTACTGCCAGGGATTCTTCCATCCGGGCTCAGCTCACTTATCAGCTCTAAGCAGCCACAGATGCTTGGTTATCTGTGATCACGCTAGAACCGCCCTTGGGACTAAGCAGCAAAGCTGCTTGCATTTCAGCCAACTGCAGAGTATGGAGATGGTGCAAATGCCTGCTGTCACTTCCCCCAAGCGCCTGGGTCCAACCATACATTAATTGGAATATAGTATAATATTTTCAATTAATTTTTCTCTATGATTTGCTGATGTCATATTATTAATTCTCAGTCATTTTACAAGTCCTTACCATCTTCACACCCTCCGGTGATGCACTGAGAATAGCCACACACCTCACCTTACTGTAAAATAAGATCATAATACATAATAATACATAAGAGAAAGGTTCAACTCCCCTAACTGTGATGGTTTTCTTTCTCACAGATAATCTTAACAAAATAGTTTAAATACATTTAATGTTTTGACATTTAAAAAATCAACAGATTTCTTATTCAAATAAAATGCATTTTCTATACTCCAATCACTCCTCAGTATAACTAAAGACCAAATTGGTGCTATCCCGATAAAAACATAATAGGACTGAAGATAAGATAAGCTTTAGAAAGAGACAGAAAAAGTGATTTTAATCATTAAAAAATAACATGCAAACAGAACAAGAAAAAGTAATACCAAAACACTAGGGAACCCAGATAAAGCACTAAATTTTGCGTTATTTATTTCAAAATATTACCAGCATGCTAGAGAGACGGTTATTAGAGTCACTGAAGACTCACATTCAGAAAATGAATGTGATCACATCTTATCGAAATTGATCGCATGTCAAGTGTATGAGCATGGCATTGATACATTCTCTCACTATTCTAAATTCCAAAAATAGCAATCTAAGGACAATGATTTGACATATTAGGGAGAACCCATAATGTAAGTATGGACTTTAAGTTTACCATGAATCCATACGTATGATATGAGGAAGGTTACGGAAAATATAGTTCTTTCAGGGACAGATATACTCTATCTACATTTGTTTATATCAAATAAAACCTTTTATACTGTAATGCCTGATTAAAGTTAGATAGTATCTCCCCAAACTATCTTTATTCACAAGATTTTAATCTTTTAAAAAACTTATGTATGAGGTTTCCTTGTCCTTCACTCTAAGCCCTAGGTCTTTTGTTGAACATGGAGTATTTTAGGAAAATCCATAAAATTGCAGAGGAGTAGAACATAAACTGATCTGTCTTCCTTTTACTAAATATAATTACAAGCACAAATTGCCTTACATTTTTTAAAATGCAAAATTTAGATAAGAATTGTTAAGAATAATATAGATAAGAAAATATTAGAAAGAACTGATCCATGAGGAAGCAGAGGGAACCATAACAAGAAAAACTAAGCAGTTTTAATTAGTGAGCTCAAAGAAACACTCCAGGTTATCAGGGCAAGCAAGCAAACCAGGACACAAACAGGATTAATTGAAAGTAGAACAAACAGACAGCACATCAACTCCTAGGGAGCAAAGCTACAACCTTTGTCTCTCTGCCCCTCCTCAGAGGGGCCTGGTGTCTCTTAACCGCCCACCGGTGCCCAACAATAAAGGTTTTCTTTATCTTTGTTTCTCTTTCACTCACTCCAAACCTTACATCGCCGAAATGAAACATGTAATGATGAGACTAAATAATGAAATAACGTAGCTGAAGGCTAATTTGTTGATCTGAGATAACAGTTGTTAAAACTCCAGAACATACAACAAAAAAGCTTTAAAAAATAGGGAGCTTCCCAACCTGAGGTTAAACTTAGTGCATGAAGCTTTTATAGAGAATTCTTCACAGTTTTGCTTTTATTACAAAGAATGGGAATGAAACAGATTTCATAGTACTCATGTGCACTCAAAGAAGTCTTCAAAACTTCCAAGTAGTAGCAAGAATTACTAAATGATGAGATTTCCTCAAAAAATGAAAAACAGGATAATAAAATGACATGAGACAAAAGAAATCATGGCATGACCTTTAGAGGAAAAGAAAACTAAAAGATATCAAAAGTAGATCTTGATATTTAGAATATTTTTCCAACAACAAGAATTTATGGCATTGTATGAAACCTTCTCTGATTTGGGTAACATCATAGTTTTGGGATAAGTAATAGGCACATATGTAAATAATGTGAGAAAATGTAAATAATGTATGAAGCACATTGCTGTATATATATATTTGAAAATTTTTAAACATGTGAATGAGAAGAAGTTTATTCGAGAAATAGAACATAAATATCCTAATCCCTAATTACATAAAAATAAATTGCTTGGCAGGGATATAGCTCAGTGGCACAGCATCCTTGCTTAGCAAGTGCAAGGTCCTGAGTTCGACTTCTGGTACCAAAAAAATTAAATAAATAAATAGCTGATGAATGTCAAAATAGAGTAAAGGGAAGGAGCAAGTTCTTCATTGAAATTTGCCATCTTCATGTACATACACTATCTCTCTGCTGAATTTACTATAGAAATAGAAGATGCCTGTATTTCTTGAACTCATAATGGGTACCACAAAATAAATTTTAATACACAGACCTAAACATTAGTGATATTTCAGTAATGAATGAAACTATTGGTTATAGAAAGCTGCAATCTTTTAACTTTTTAATGTGAAATGATTTTATATTTCCAGAAATAACAAAGAATACCCATATGTCTGACACAAAAACTACCTACTATAAACCTTTATGAAAACCAATACTGTAGTAGACATAGAGTACACTCTAAACGTGAGGCAGATGCTAGGCATAAACTTTTCCAGCAATCCCTGGGTACTTCAGGAAGATTTCCTGACTCCCAGCAGAGGCACAGCGGCGTTAATGGGCCATCATTTCTGCAGCATTCTCAATGTCAGAGTTAATTAGAGCTGATAAATCCTCACGGCTTCCAGTTTGGGCTTCTGGTTTTCAGCTTGCTCTCGTCATCGCCACCGCCATTGCCATCCTCCATCACAAGTTGGCTTCCGGACTTCAAGTTCCACAAGCTCCAACGTTAGACCGGAGAAAAGAGCCTCACAGAGACTCCTCTCAGAGACTGCTCAGCTGGCTTCCACAGCTGTATGTAATCAAAATTTGTAACAAAGTAATGGGGGGTATGAGTCCTGACTGACATAAAATTCAGTAGTAACTTAATTTCAGGGGAACAGAAACTAAGAAAGAATTTAAAACCTAAGTTATCTAAATTGATTCTCTGTATTTGGATTTTTTTTTTATCTAAAGGAACTTTGTTCTCAGGGGCTAAAATCAGAGATGCTCTGGGCATGAAGCGGCAGAGCTGTTACTCACGTTATCACCTTGATATTGGTTATTGAGTGCTTATGCAAAGCATGGCTCTGAGTCACAAAGTATTTGCTGTCTTAGGACACCTTAGTGAAATTAAAGACTGTAATAGTTTGTTTGCTTCCATCCAAGGTAGAAAATGGAGGGAAAATGCAAAATTCAAGGTCTTAAATGTTCAGTTCAAAATATTCACCAGGAGCCTGGAGAAACTGACACTCCTGTAAACTCTAGATAACTTTTTCTGAAAAAACAAATAGAAAGTTTCATATTATAGGTGGCTTAAATACAACATAAATTGAATTCCTCACTCTGCAAGCTTTTTGTTCCAATGAGGTCATTGATTGGGAAGAAGTACAATCAGAAAAATTATGATGGAACTCTGGGAAAGATTTTGGTGAAACTAAGGGTCCTGATGCCCTGAATTCTGTTGAGTCTTCTTTGTAACTGTCAGAAGTCCTGCCACTCTTCTGGGGAGTCTTTTATTCTATACTAATCTAAAGAACAGGTAAGAACCTCTTCAGGACGTTGGCACTAGGGCACATGAGGATTCACCTCAGGATCTATATTCGCTGCCACTCCTTAGCAGCTCACAACACATACACGAAAATGGGACAACAAAATTTTCATACTCCACAAATCAAATTATATTATCTTGTCAATTCATACAAATATCTAAATATACACATGACAAAGGAACAGAGGTATGAAGTAAAATACAAAAGAGACCTAAATTTGGTCAGGTCATTTTTTTCTACATTATGGTAAGGAAATATTCTGGATGCTTATTTTAACCAAAGGCCAAGAATATTTACCCAGAGGTTGCCTATGCTCAATATGGTTGACCAAACTTTCCTAATATATTCTAGAGCAAGATGGTGAATGTTTTAGAGTGTTTAATGATAACAAATAGCCTGTTGAGAAATGTGTGCCATAGGTTCACCATGAAAGTTCTCGAAGAAGTTATCAGAAGACTAAAATTATTGGAATAATGAAGTACATTTATTACATCTGATTGCTTAGCATCTGGTCGATTGTAGTAGCTATACCTTCATAACAACTGTGAAAAATATTTGCAGTAGAGACCAAGATTCCTTGAAGAACTTTGTTGTTCTCTCTGGTCAGAATCACGGTGGGAACTCACACCACTGACCCAAGATCTTTACATGAAACAGGGGTCATGGCGTCTCAACATGATAGGGCCCACATTGTGAAACTCGCAGACCACATGAGCAATGTGACAGCAATGGGCAGCAAAATAACACTCAAAACAATCTGATGTTCAAAAATCTTTGGCATTCTTTGTTCATTTTGCTTTTCTGGAAATAAAGTAGATGGACCATCCTAATAATGTTTTTGATAGGAATAAGCAAAATGTCTAGTTCTGAAGCACAGGTGTGAGGGGCGAATCATTAGCACAGAGAGTCATTGCGGTTCAATCAACTCTGGGCTTGAACCAGTTCCCATTTTCATAATCCTGTGTGTGAAGGTCCCTTCACCTTGCTACAATGCTAGTAGTTGATGGTGTTAATTTTTCTCTCCTCTCTTTTCCAAAGGGAACTGGATCGATTTACCGGGGTAACATGCACTGAAGTAGGGGAAAGAAAATTTTTATAGATTAATAGACACTGGTTCTAAAGTTACTCTCATTTCTAGAGGCACCATGTTTTTCTAAAGTAAAAGCTTATGAAGGTAGGTGATCAGTGGGGCTTTAATGTGAGCCCATCTCACAGGAGGGCCGGGGTTCCCTAACACATCATGTGGTTACTTCCTCAGTTCAGAGTACAACTCAGGCACTGGCAGAATCTCCACATTGGGCTCATGACTTATGGATTGAGAGGCATTATGGTAGGAAAGATAATTGAAAGCACTAAAGCTGTATACAACCACAAAAATAAAGGCCATACCACATTCCTGGAAGGGCTGAAGAAATTAATATTGCTAGAATGGACTCTAAAACTGAAATAATTCTCACCCTGTCACTGTTCAAATTGCATTTCTGGCCTCAGTGGGGACATACGGGTCTTGGAGAAAGATAGGAGATCATCACAAATTTAAACAGGTGTTGATTCCTCTTTCAGCTAGTGTATCAGATGTAGCTTCATTGCTTGAACAAGTCAGCACATTCCTGGTACCTCATATAGAGCTACTGATGTAGTGAATGAATTTTTTCTATACTTATTTAATAAGGCAAATTAGAAGTTGCTTGCTTTCACCTGGCAATCCCTGTGATAAATCTTCACTGTCCTATGCCAGGAATATCACAACTCTCGAGATCTAATTTATTATCTAGACTGTAGGTATTTGGTTAACTTTTTCACAGTGCATCAGTCCATTATCTTGATGTTATTATGCTAATTGGATCTGATGAGCAAGAAACAGTAAATACTGTGGAACCATTAAAATCTGCATGCCTGAGACAGAAAATATAACTCACAAAACTCATGCCTGAAACGTCATTAAAATTTCTAAGGCTTAGTAGTTTGGGGCATATCAAGATTTTTTTAACAGGATGAAGGGCAAGTTGTTGATCCTCAACTCTCCTACCACAATGAACAAGACATACTTCGGAATGGAAGAAAAAGTCAAAGAATGGGTGTCTTGGAGTTTTTTGAAGAAAAATATACTTTAGTGGAGGTGCCACCCTGAACAGTATGTTTAAAAACAAATGCTACCTTTTAGAAGGGATCAGAGCAGGAGCCGTAGTAGGTAAGTCCAGGTTGCCTTGGAAAACTACTTGGTGCTTTTGGCCATATGAGCTGGAAGATTCAACAATACTTGAAATGTCATTGGTAGACTAGGATGCCGCTTAGAGCTTCTTTCCAGGAACTATAAGCAAATCATAACACAGAGAGGATTTTATGCAAAAAACACTGCACCATCTATTACTCCTTTTTGAAACATTTTTTGATTTGCTACTGTGCCTTATGAAAGCTTTAACATTAAGTTACCATGAAGCCTGAGTCTCCCACCGTGAACTGCATGGTGACTGATCCACCAAATAATTAAAGTGAACCTGCACAAAAGCACTCCTTCATCAAATGGAAGTGAAATCCTGAAGTGTAAGTAGGCTGCATGAGGAAACAACCCAGATGCCCACAGGCTTGTTCCTGCTCAGTGATGTTCACACCTCATATATGTACAATCTTGTAAGTAGTTCTTTGTAACAGAATAACTGAGGAGAGAAAACTTGGGGCTTGACATTAAGGTGATTCTCCATGATGAGCAAGCACCACATGCAAGTAGGCAAATATTGCAGATCACAATGGCTCTGATGTTTGGGAAGTAAGGAAGGGACGTCCTTCTGAGGGTCAAACCTATAAGCAGAATTCCATTATCTTTTCCCAGAAAGGATAGTATAAGGTCAACACAAATTGGTGGCTAGGATAAGGTTAACACGAATTGGTGGTTTGTGGTTAGTGGTCTAACTAGATAGGTGGCCCCAGGGCTTAAAAGTCACCTCAACCTTGAATCCAGAAATTGTTGACTATCAGTGGTGAGATGCCACTACATACTTTGCATTTGGTAATTTTTTTTTAAATGACAGTACCACTTGCTGGTGAGGTTGTGGAACAATAGAAATGCCAACTCCTTGTAAGAATACACAACCCCTTTGGGAAAGTTTGACAATTCCTTATGAAGCTGTGCTCTTAGGTATTTGCCTGATGATTTATGAACTTTTTATCCATATCAAAAACTTCTTAGAAATGCTTATATCTGCTCTACTCATAACTTTCAAAACTTGGAAGCAGCAAAATTATCCTTCAGTTGGAGAATGGCTAATCAAACTGTGGTTCATCTAGACAAAGCAGAATAATTTAGCAATAAAAGGAAACAATGCATCAAGCTGTGCAAAACACGCCTTTTTTCAAATGCATACTGCTAAGTAAAAGAGATTAGTCTATAACCTACTTAATTCTATCTAGATTTAAAATGCCTAAAGTGGCAAGACAGTAAACAGATCAGTGTTTATCAGGGATTGAAATGGAGGGAGCCAGGGTGGAATGCAGATGTTAATGAACAATTCACTTGTACTTCAATGTATGAAACAAATACAGAAAGCTGTGTGTGTTTGTTGGGGGGGGTGGTAAAACCCAAAAGGACAGTGAACATAATAGAGTTTGTTACTAACGAAAAAAGAGCTCTACATTAGTGCTTTAGTTCATGTACTTTCCCTCTTCATGAGAGCACACATTAGCAACTCCAAAGATTTTAAACGTATACTAAAAGTAAATGATTGGATAAGTGGGTGGTTGAAGGTGGAGGTCAATATTCTTGGTGTTGAAGTGGGAAGGAACAAATTAATAAGAAGAAAAGCTAGGCTAATACAAGTAACAGTAGATTTGAATTGAAACCGCTAGTGCACACTTCGTATTGATTAATATAGAGATGGATTCATAAGAGAAATAGTTAGTGACACGTGTATGCACATACATAAGTATATACACAAATATTCCCTTGCTTTCTCAGCTAAGAGGCTAAAAACTGAGAGCTCAGAAGCAATGAGCACACTCCACACTTAAACTTTAGCTTCTAAATAATTCTCCAATAAGGGGCTGGGGATATAGCTCAGTGGAATAAGCGCCTGCCTAGCAAGCGCAGGGTCCTGAGTTTGATCCCCAGTACCGCCAAAAAAAAAAAAAAAAAAAAAAAAAAAAAAAAATTCTCCAATAAAAGAGGCCAGGACTCTGTGGAGAAATGACTTATTATTTCTTGTGGTGAGAAATACACACAATGAGTCTGGGGCTGCTAAGTAATTAAGTTCTCAAAAGAGGAATAAAAGAAAAAAATACAGAAACAGTGAGAAATGTCAAGGAGACATGGGAGCCAGTGAAAGAGGTCTAAATGGCCAAAACTGGGACAGTTTGAGTGACAAACTAAAGTAATATTTGACAGTAACAGAGATAGTATGATGCGGCTATGAGTTCACATTCAGTGAATAAATAAAAAATAGGAGAGCATGCATGCATTCTACACAGTGGAAGTCCAAATAACGCACATGGTATGTTGTCAAGGAGACAGGCATAAGCTCCTCTCCTGAACTCGGAGTTCTGCATGTGACTTTCTTCTACAAGAACATTATGGAAAAGCTGGAAAAGGAACAACTTTACAGCAGAGGGAATTCAACAATTGACTGTCACAGGCAGTCAAGGTTAATATCAACAGGAATGCGTCCAGGTATGATGTGATGGCAACTTAACCTCTGCAAATCCTTCTCTCCACTCCCCATGCCCAGTCTAATCATGAGGAAACTTAAGAAAAATCTCAGTGATCAATAGTCTATTAAATACCTAGGTAATATTTTATAAACTTTTAAAGAGGAGTCATGATCACTAAAAACTAGATAAGCCTGAAAACCAGCTACAGCCAAGAGAAGCTGAAAAAGATATGACAAGTAAATGTAATGTGCTGTTCTCAGTGGGGTCCTGAAATGGGAGAGGAACATTAGGTTCAAAACCAAGGAAATCTGAATGGACTTTAGTTGATCCTAAAATATATACATTGGTTCAAGAACTGCAGCAAAGTATGTCACTTTGCTTTCTGTCATTATGAACAAATACCTGGGGTGGGGGGGTGAAGGACATGATTTAGCCTGGCTCATGTTTCAGTTTTCAGTCTGTGGTCAACTGGCTTGACTCTTCAGAAGTCTGTGTCAAGGTAGAAACTTCACGATGGAATGGTGTAGTAGAAAAATTTGTTCACTCATGTAAGCCAGGAAGGAGGAAAGGACAGAATGGGGGGAGAGAAAGAGGGAGAGGCAGTCACAGAGAGAGAGGGAGAGGGAGAAAGAGATGGAGACAGAGAGACAGAGACAAAGATAGAATGACACAGAGGGACACAAAGAGAGATGGAGAGACAGAGACCCTTCTGCAACACAGTCCCAGTGCCCTACTTCCTCCAACTGGAACCCAATCTGACAGTTTGCACCACCTGCCAATAGTTCATTCAACTATGAAGCCATCACTGGATTAATCCATTAACAAGATCAGGGCCCTAATGATCCAATCATGTCACCAAATTGCACCAAATATTGATTGATTGAGGACCAAACCTTCAATGCATGAGGCTTCTGATGACTCTTTAGGCCCAGTACTTAATACAAATAATCTGTATTAACATAAGCTATTTAAATAAGGACATATGAGTCAATGAGGTAAATGGGAACTCTATGTCTGCAACATGTTTGCAAATATAACACCACTATAAAATAAAATTTACTTTTTAAAAATTGATAGGATTGAATTGACTTCATCTAGGAGGATACAAGGCAGCAATGTTTGTGTTGCATGTGAATGCTCACCACAGTGGCCTCATCAGAGAGACTTTTAGTAATTGAGGGACAGGTTGTCCTATTGTGTGAGCATTAGTCAAGCTCCTCCCACAGGTTCTCTTTTCATCACCAATGGGCTCCTGAGCCCAGTGGCCACGGGTGCCAGTTTATGCATGAGTGCACCAACATGGACTTCTCCTTTCCAAAGCTAGTCTGATTAAATTACCACAGACTTCCAAATCTGCAAATAGAAGAAACCAATATTCAACCCCTACTTTGGCACCATTCTCTTGCAAATTCAGCCAGCTGCCTGCTGGCAGGGTAATTACTTTGGACTGCTTCCATCTAGACGAGACAATGCTCTATTCTTCCTGGAATAGACACATACTATGGCCATGGATTCATTTTCCTGGACACAATGCTTGTACCAGATCTACTGCTATTTTTGTTTCCAAATCTCCATGTATTACTTGGAAGTCTTTGCTTTAAAGGAAGAAATGTGACCATTAAGGGATACAAAAGTGATTCCACTGAGCTACATTTTGAGGTTGCCTTGTTTTCACCATGTTTTCTAACAGGCAAAAAGTAATATACTGTGTTGGCAACAACGGTTGATTTGGAACATCTAAAAGAAAGTTGATGTTTACTACACAACGGAATAGACAATGGTATGTTGGGAATATTGGAGATCTTCAAAGGTACCTCAAACTGAAAAGCCATGTAATACAAGTCTCTGGAAATCTACAAAACCACCATCTAAGCAGGACTGCAGGTGGCCTTCAGCGATGAAGATTCAAGTTATCTCACCAAGGGAAGAAGCATGACCAACTGAATTGCTGACAAAAAGCAAAGGATGTAGAGATGTAGTTGAGAAAAGGGTTCAGTTCCACTCCTGTTTCATGAAACCAGTCACTCAAGAGACGAGTGATGAGGGACGAAAGGGCTTTCTCAGTGGCCATTAGATGCAGAAGCTAGAGATCCTGCTAGCAAGTCAGCCTCCCAACTCCAGCCCAGGGAGATGAGGAGTTAGGTGCAGGATAGGAATAACGAAGTAGGAAGATTGGGGAATAGAATAGAGGGATGTTCATGTTTTCTCCGGGGACTTTGACCTGATCTTTTTTCCGACTTCTGTGCTCAGTGTTTCCAGTCCTGATGGCATTACCCCAAAGGTTAAGGCAGAAAAGAGAGCTACAACATAAAGACAGAGGCATCAAGCCTTCTCACCTTCTTCCAGTTGCCCTGTGGCCTATCTGCAGATCAAGTGATCAATTAGTGTTTTCAGTAAAAGTTCCTAGAAAATAACCAAGAAAAATTTTATCATTGTAACCCACACAGCAGAATGGGAGCTGAAGCCAAGTGGGAGACATAAAACATGCTGCTCCACTGTGTGAGCTCTGGAATTAGTATCTTAAGCCAACTAAAAGCAGATAAAGTTCAAGGGTTTATTTATGTTTCCCTCAGTAACAAAATAAGTCAGAGAAAAAGGTGATCATAAATTCCAGGTCTGGTCACTTACCACAAGAAAGGATAGCAACAATTATATGCATCTCTTCCTTATTTTGGTGTGAGTATCTTTGCATACATGTATATTAACTAGTTTTACAAGATGTCCTTTTGGTGAAGAAGCTTACTACATGTTTCAGATTTCCTTTTCCTGTATGCTTACGGTTAATTCGCACCTCCAGAGAGATCCTGATGTTCTGTTAGAAAGCAGAAGTGAAGGAGCATCTTAATGTAGTTCATATTTTGTACCACGGACCCCCTAATTCTCCCACTTGTGCGAGAAGCATCTGGACCTGCAGCTACTCAGCCTTCACAGGACTGTCTTTTATGTTCCCTGTTTCCTGGGACAGGAGTGCATCTGTCTGGGACAGCGAGGTCCCTGCTTCGACAAGATGTTCTCCCACAATGGCCAGAGGCAGCAAGGACAGACGTGGACCTCAGTCTATCTCTTGGCTCCAGTCTGTGACTCTGGGTTCCAAGTTATTCTTTTCCTCCACTCCAGATTCACCTGTCCTTTGCTTTTTAATCCCTGGTTTTAGGCTGTTACACTTGTTTCCAAAATTAAAAAGGTCAAGTTCCCATAAATCATTTAATGGTTTTGCAGCTTGCTTCTCTTATAGAAGCTAGTCTTATAAAAAGTCTAATCGTTGAATGAGAAATTTTCTTTGATAATCTTTCTAAATAATGTTTTTCATGATCAAAGCTCTATATTCATAGGACACCTGTTAAATTGATAGTTCAGAAGTTTTGGAGCTGCCATTCCACTGTATTCTGTTTCAGTCATACATTAAATAAAAAAACTGATAGGTGCTGCCTAAGTCTATAAAACTACAGTTCTTTTCTTTCAGCATTAACAAATTATTGATAACAAATACAACTGAAGTCCCCCATGCTATTACTTAAAATTTCATGCCATTTAATATTTATTTATTAAAACAGCATTTCTTTAGAAAAAGAATTATATTCATATTAAATTAGTATATTAAATTGTATCTACATATATATTTCACATTTTACTTTTGCATTTTCAAATAAACTGAAGTGTTATCTGTGATGTAAATAATAGTGTTCCTTTTTTATTAAGTACCTATTGTATTGTCCCTCACTCATAATATTCTTAAAACCATTAACAGCTATGAAGCACAAAAGTGTTAAATATCATTTAATAGTGCATAAACTTGAAAAAGAAGCCGCAAAATTTTATGTATATTTCCCATAAAAGTAGCGCTAGGCATGGTCTGGTTTCATGGCTTTTTGTGCACCACAAAGCTTCCTATATTTACTATGTATTTTAGTAACAAAATAAGCAGAATGAACTATCAATGTCAAAACCGAATAATTCTCATTCTAGACGATCATGGCATAGATATGAAATGCCCCTAATGACTCATGCATTCAGAAACGGGTCATTTGAAATTTCATTGACTCATGGGTCACAACGCTCGTCAGTGGATTAATCTACTGCCGAGTTAATAGCTAAATGTTAGAAGTTAGACCTGGTTGAAAGAGGCATAACCTGGGAGGATGTGGTCTTTTCCAGACTCCTCCTTTCCTCCCTTCTCTTTGTGCTTCTTGGGTGCCATGTGCTGTGAAGCTGTCCTCCACCCTGCCACTTCTGCCTTAAATTCAGCTAACCATGGACTGAACCCTCTAAACCTGTGACCCAAAATGAAACTTTTCACCTATCAGGTGCAAGTGTCAGGTACTTTGTCCCACTGAGCAGAAAAGTATTAATATGGTAGTTAGACTCTACATGGCCTCAGCTTCCGAACTAAGATTATAAATGTACTTGCAAACTACTAAGTGAAATGGGTAGAATGTATAAAATGGCTTTTGCTTTCTCCCATTTAGTATGTAAATATGTTCATCTATCATGATATATTTGTCAATATTTGCAGATTTTTTTAATGATCCCTATGCAATTGAAGATTGTCACATCATACATTTTGTCAATATTTGAGATAACTTCTCATTCACCTTTTTTTCAGCTTCTTTTTAATTTTAACTTTGTAAATATCTAGAGACAGTTTTGTGAAAATAACACACTGTTTTTAGCATTCATACAAGTGGTAATTTAAAGAAGAAGCATTACCACAGAAGGTAATGCATGAAAATTCTTCAATAAGATAATTAAAGTGAATCTTAATTTGTGAGACAATAAAAGGCCAATTCTACCAAAAACTGTACAGAGTTATTCATACCAATTCCCACTGTCATAATAATAAGATCATAATAATGAGTGAATAGTCACTCCAATAATATTTCTAAATGAGAATAGCATCATAAAATGTTTAAATGGAAAATATAAAAACATGACTTTTATTAAAATATTTTAAACCTTATTGTTACAAATATATTTTCAAACATTGATTTTTACTTCACTACAGAAGTATAGATGATGAGTAAAATTGTTTGTCAATAAAATTAATATTTAAAAATTAATCAAATCTACCAAAATAGGTTAATGGAGATTGATTCCCTACTACAAATGTTCCCATAAACACTACATTAGGCATTATCTAGGCACAATTACTTTTGCTAGCATTTTATTTGGGGAATTTTCATTTCCATGATCTGGAGCAGATCTCCTTGTGGAGCCTGAGGTTATGTAATGCACTGCAGACACTTCCCGTGAGATCGCATCTTAGTGCAAACAACAATGCTTCATTTCTCCAACCTGCCAGCATATAAGCACTGAATGCGACTCAAATTCATTACCAAACTCTCTACATAAATGATGTTTGAAAATGCCTTGGGAAGCTGTAAGAGCTGGTATATTTGTCTGTTTATTTCCCCTATATATAGGCTCCCTTTGTGCATATCTGCCTCAAAACAAGTACTAAATAAACATAGACTTAGTGAATTAATCTAACATCCACAGATAATTATAACCACCAAGCTATTGATTGTTATGCCTGAAAGGCTTTGATAGGCAGAATTTCGAAATAACTCAGGAGATCTGGGTCCCTCATGCATACTGCTACAGAGGCCATCTACTTGAGCGTAAATAGAACGTGAGCATACAATGCAGTTCTCTCCACCATGAAACTGTTGCATTTAAAAGGCTCCTTTCTAGCAGATTGAAGGTTGAGATTTTCCTGATGGGTTTGAAGAACTTCACTGCCACTTTATAAAGAGATTAGATGATGAGGACATCAAACAAGTGCATAGCTGCTGGGAATGGTTGCCAGCTGAGTGCCAGCAAAAACACAAGGACTTCAGCCATGCAAACAAGAAATGGACTCCGCAGCCACTTGCGGGAGCTTGGAAGTAGATAGCCAGTTTTTTGTTTGTTTTTAGTACTAGGGATTGAACTAGGGGTTTTCTAACACTTCTAGCTCTTTTTTATGCTTTATTTTGTGAAACATTCTCCCCAATCATTAAGTTGCCCAAACTGGGGTACCCTCACATCGTGCTAGGATCACAGGTGTGCTCTACCATGCCCATCAGATCATTGCTTATTGAAACTCTCAGACAAGAACGCAGCTGGATGACACCTCGATTTACTCATTAAGAGACTGAGACTCACAAAACTGTGAGTTTATAAATTTGTGTTGTTTTACGTCAATAAGTTTGTTGCACATGACGCAAAAGCAACAACTATTCTTAGGAAGAATTTCTTTTTCCTTTTGTCATAATAAAATCAACACACTAAAAATGTGAACCTGAATCAATACATTGATTGACCAGAAAACAAATGAGCTGTGTTTACAAGACCATGTGGATAGATCATGAATATGCAGGACATACTAAAGGAGTGAGTGCAAATGCCAGAAATATCTACAAAGAGCATACGTGCGGACTGTGACCTTAGAACCACTCTGAACAGTCCTCTCATTCAGCGCTACAGCAGAGCGCACTCCACTGTGCACTCCTCAGCTGTACCTGCAGGCCCGTGTGGTGGCCCTGAACAATGCAGTAATGTTCCGAATATTCCCGCCTCACGCGCACTCTGCCTCCACTGCACACAGGCTGAAGAGAAGTTACTGTCCTGCTGCCCTTGCTGTTTCCTCTCCAGGGCTCTCCTTCAAATTAGAATAATAAAAACAGACCAAGAATTTTCTATTATGAGCTAAGGAGTCTCTACAGTTTCAAAAGATCTTAATTTCACTCAAGAATATTACAAAACATATTATTCAATATCAAAGAGTAGTTTTGACATAAATGCACAAGAAAATGGATTAAAAGGATAAGAAAAATGGTGTTATATATTCTCTGTAATTCAATCTGCAAATATTTTCTTTGCTTTCTTGATTATATTGGAATAAAACTTCAAATCGCTTCTTTTTAAAAACCATTAAAGCAATTAAAGCATTTATTGATATTATATTTATTTTCTATTAATCTCAACAGGTCAGATCCAAGTGAGATCCTGTTCATTTCAAAGAGGCATACTTCCCGCAGTCATTTCTATGTGCCTTTAAATAAGACATGCACATTATCATTAAGAGAAAGAAATCAAAAGCAGAAATTTAAAGTCATGTTGGCATAAATTTTTGAATAATAGAATATATATGCTTGATGAATAGTTTTAATTTGCTATTATGAAGTGGGAAATGAGAAATTATCCAATTAAAAGCAGCCATTTCATTTTTATGGTAGAAAATATAATCTCAAATCTTTCGTTCACTAACAGCATCTTATCTGAATTACTAACACAGTCACCAATTGTATGTGTTATTGACACCAGGAAATTTGAATGACTAAAGTCCTGATATATTTTTAGAAATTAAAAAAGGATCTCGCAAATAAAATTCCGTAGCTTCATAATATTTGTATGCCCTTGGGAAAAAATGTTCTAGACAGAACTAATAAAAGTACTAAAAATAGATCAGACTATCTAAAGGACAAATATCAGAGAGAATCAGCAATATATTTTTGCTGGATATTCACAAAGTAATGTATATTTATTCTCAATAATACTGTCAAAGCCATTACATAAAAATAATTAGTATATTAAAATCATAAAAATATGTACTAAAAGGTATGAATGAGAATTCTTTATAATTACAGGATATATTAATATTAGCATTTGATACTACTTCTTTTATTTGGCTCCTATAACAAATGATGTGCCATCACTCACCAAAATGAAGTTTAAATTCATGTGCCTTTACACATTCTGATGTTATCAAATCAAATGCAAAAAGTAATCATGACATTTGTAGTCACAGGTTTAGTTTATATTTGAAACTAAGGTTAAGAGTCACCGTTTTTCAGCTACCGTTAAGAGTGGACACTAAAAAGAAATTATACATATTATGTATTAAAGTTAATAACATTTTATTCCAATTTTATGTTAATTCTTAGGGTCCTTTCTCAACCCAGTGAATGTTGAGGGAAGGCAACTGCATGAGCAGAGCTTCTCGGTTAACTCAGTGCTGTCTGGGAGCGTGTTCAGGGATCCACCAGCTTAAGACGACATGCGCAGAGGACAAAGCCAACTAGGACTGAGCCTGGGCTTGATTCCGTCCTAACTCACAACCTCAGGATTCATTTGTACCCGGTGTCATTAAGTGTCCAACTCTCCCGCCTTGCCGATGCAGCTACAGGTAGCACAGAAATGGTGTACCAGCTTCCTAATGTAGCCATAACACTACCACACACAAAAGAAAGGGAGGAGAGGGAGAAGAGATGGTGTATACTAGCAATGCATGATATGTGCATATACAGAAATGTCACAGTGAAAATGTGAAATGTATACTTTGTACAATTAACACATATTACTAAAAACTCACAACTTTGTTCTCTCACAATTCTGAGATCTGATGTTGAAATGTCAGCAAGACTGGTCCCTCCCAGAAACTTTTAGGGAGAAGGTGCTCCATACACCTTTCCTAACAAGGGAAGTTCAGTTAGTCTGCTGAAAATCCTTGGCTTTCTTTGGGTTGTAGATTCATCCAGTGAGTGTCTGTGTCCCCATCATGATATTCTGCAGTTAAGAATCCCATGTTTTTCCGTGTGGGTTTTCATTATTATAAAGACAATGAAAATGCAATGGTCATTGGATATGGAGCCTATGCATTTTAATGGCACTTCGTTGTAATTTAAGTAATTATTTCTGCAAAGATTTTGTTTCAAAATAAGGCACTTTCTGAAGTACCAGGTGAACATGGATTGAAGGAGACCTTATCAACTTAAAGCAGCACAATCTGTATTCTATGCATTGACATAGAAATTTATGTTAGTTTTCTGGGAAAGCTCTAATAAAGTACAACAAATTAGGTGTCTAGAAAGAGTAGAAATTATTTTGTTGACATTCTGAAGATGAGAAGTCTCACATTAATATATAATCAGAGTTGGTTCCTTCTGCAGGCTCTAAGGAATGATCTGGCCTTGCATCTCTCCTAAAGAAGTCGTAGCTGTAGAGTAGGCCTGAGGCCATCACAGCAGCTGGAGGTTTGACTGGGACCATTTGTTGGGAAGTTGATCACAGAAGAGCAGTATCTAGGGAATCCAGCATACTAGAGTCACTTTTAGAGAAATCAACTCTGTCATCTTTCATCTGTAGAAAAAGAGTAGGGACCACTAATCTCACATTTTTAAACATTCACTAATATTTTACAACACCTTAAATAAAAGAATAAATAAGATGCCACTACATGAGAAATATGTTTAGAATGCAATAATGGTTTTCATGTTCAGTTGAAAAATGAGAGCAAACAGGCTACCTTTATAAACCACTTTGCGTAGTAATATCAGATGTGTGTGTATTAAGGCAATGAAATTTGAAAATTATTTTTATTATTTGACCAAGGATATTTGAAATTAGAACAAATTACTGCTAAACCACCAATTAGGTCAATTTCCAGTCACAATGTGATGGACAGGGGACTAAACAATAAAAATACTTTCTAAAGATAAACTCATTACCTATTTTGAAAGTTCTGTATAATGAATTTCTTATGCAAGTATTTTAAAGTGTCAGTTGTTCAGTGGCCTCAGAGTAAGCACATTAATATTCTCTGACAAAGCTCTTGAGTGATAATAAGACTTCAATAATTAATCAATAAATAATTGTCAGTAATATGTAAGCATTAGGTGGTAACAAGAGAAATAGTCTGTGCATATATAGATATAATATTTGTGCATAAAGAAAGAAAAAATATTTATTAGTTATGCATTTTCTGACTTTAAACAGCTTTCATGGGGAACAACTCCTAGTTTTGTGATACAATTTATTTCCATTGCAAATGTGAGATCATTTATTTTTACATTTCATAAACCCATGAGAGCTGTTAAACTAGAGCTGGAAAGCAGGAGCTAACAAGGGAAGCCTTTTATTAAACCAAATCACTTAATTACCTCTCCCAACCTGGGGTCACTGTAAGCTAGACGGACAGCAAATCTAATGAGAAACAGGGCCAACATAGTTAGACTATACATTCATCTCAGTAGGACTGGTAAAGATATTCATATCCATAGAGACTGAGAACTAATTTAGTAGGGAAATAATAGAATGGCGTGGATAACTCTCCATCTTTTCTTGGATAGGGTATTATAAATATAACTTGTTTATTAAATATAAAAAATATGGCTTCATTATTCAGAATAACACTGAAGATAAAGCATATTCTCAGAATATTTGACATATTCATTTATACATGTGCAAAATGTGATTGAAAACTACAATTATTGTTTAAACTTTAAAATAATTATTGTATTCATAAACACATTGCCATTCATCTCTCTCAGAAATGCTTCCCCTTGCTTTATACACTCTTAGCCCTTCACTCTTGCCATTTTCAGGAGCAGTTCTGCAAGTCCTCTTTCGTGTGTCTTTTGTTATGTTATTATGGCTACCAGATGTCCTGAATCCATCTAAAACATTTATATTTTGTTGTCATTTCAACTTTGTGGACAAAAGTCACAGTACCAGATAAGGACATACCCTGATTTTATTTGACATAAATTAACATATGAATTTTGAATCTATTTGGAATACTGAGGCAACCATGAAAGACACATCCCAAAGTTTCTAGAACTGCTTCAGGAAATGACAAGAACAATGGTATAAGTGGTTTTAGCGCTAGAGTGAGTGTTCTGAAGGATATTGATGGCAAAGTGTATTTTACAGCAATATTTTTTTCATTCTTAATGCTCACCATTTTCATTGGTCCCACTTCATATAAGGTGTAAATAATTATCTCTGATTCTCTATTTAAACATATATAAAATATAAACATATTTGCATTTTGATTTAGATAACTTTGAGTGCTTATTATATGGTCATATAAATTATGTATCTGGCATTTACATTATATATTCCAGAAAATGGGCATAGATACATAAAGAGTTATCAATGAACATTGAGTGCATGGGTGAAAATTTAGTTTCTAAATTTTTGTTAAACCATTTACTTTTTTTTTTTTTTTTTTTTTTTTTTTGCGGTACTGGGGATTGAACTCAGGACCCTGCGCTTAGTGCTTATTCCACTGAGCTATATCCTCAGCCCAAACCACTTACTTTTAGATAAGATTATTTAGTAGGAATCTAGGTAGTATCTGTAGTAGCAAATAAAAATGGATACCCTGCTTGTTTAACATCGAATCTATACTTTTTTTGTTTCTTAAAAATATGCTTTTGCATAAAAACTTTACTAATTTGAATTTTACTAATAGAAAATCAAGATTTTTTTACTGCCTGTTGCCTTCAATAAATCATATACCTAGGAGCTTATAAATAAATCCCAAATTAAGATATTATATTTTATTAAATTCTATTATTAGTTATGGAAGGCCTATCTTTCTTTTAAACACACACACATGTTGTTACATTCTTATATGCATAGAAAGTAATGAATCTAAATAGAGACAGTCAGGGAAACCCGAAGTGACTGAAGCACATGCCTGCAGGCATCTCTGTATGTAGGCATCATCGATTATGTATTTACTATAAGAATACGCATGGAAGTTCCCACTGAGCCTCCAACAGCTATTCCTTTACTACCCTGAACTCTTTTCTCTTTCTTTTTTCTGTTTTAAAGGGAAAAGAATAACAAAAAAAAAAAAAGACAAAAACAAAACGATGCAGAATTTCAAAACAAGATGACAGGACATTAACAATGGTTTTGTTGTGTGTTGTTATCTTCAGAGTAGTTTCTCAGATTACCAGATATAGGTATGCAAGATTGATCAAACAATTAAACATTAATTGTTCCTTTCAATAAACCAATATAAATTAGTAGTACAATCATCTTAACTATCTTTTGTGTGTGTGTGTGTGTGTGTGTGTGTGTGTGTGTGTGTGTATATACATTCTCTTCTTTCCTTTCTCCTTTCCCTCATCTCAGTTATTCTTTCCTTTTGAGCAGTTTCTTTCCCTTTCAGAATATCCATTGTACCTTTCACATTTTGCTTACTTTTTCAGGTTCTTACACTGGGGAGACAATACTATGCTTACACATGAGAGTCTGATTTATTTCACTTATGAGTATAGTCTCTGCTTGCACTCATTATAAAATCCTTGGGTTTATCTTTCTTTATAGCTCAGTAATACTCCATTGTATAAATATATCAGGTCCCCCAAATTTAGAGACCCTGTTGAAAAACGGGCATCTGAGATGAATGTACACTGCTCACATGAAGAAATACAAATGAATATTTGAAAACAAGTTCAACATCATTAGTCATTTGAGAAATGCAAATTAAAACAACACTGAGATTCCAGCTCTTCTCTTCTTAGGAGTCTTTGCTTTCTACTCTATGCGCCAGGGTCCTCTTCAGCCTTAACTCATCCTCAGGCAGTGAGTCAGTTTTTCCTTTGCAGTCTCCTGGTGTTTTGTTGCATCTTATCTTGCATCATTAACCATATTTGTACCTAATGAATCATTGATAGAACTGTCTACACAACTAAGCTATTGGCATTTTAAAAATACAATATTTTATGTTTACAACTAAGCACAAAGAAATAAATAAGGAAGTAAAAATATATACACAAGATAGGTAAGATAATTGTACTACTAATTTCTAATGGTTCATTGAAAGGAACAGTTAATGTTTACTCATTTGATCAATCTTGCCTATCTATGTCTGGTAATCTGAGCAACTACTCTGAAGATAACAAGATGCAATATAACCATTGTTAATTGTTTTTTTTTAAATAAAAGAACAAAAACATATTAACACACAGACACAAATTAGCATAAAAAATAGTACAATCAAAATTGATCTACAGACAAGGTGACATGGACTCAACAGTGGTTGTTGCTTTACCTATTGATTTCTTCGAAGTGTATATATATGAACCCAGATACAGACATGCAAAATTGGTCAGACAATTAATCCTTTCAACAATAGAAAAACACAAAAAATAAAAAACCAAAGACAAAAAAAAAAAAAAACCACCAATAGTTGCTGTTTTGCTTATTGATATCTTCGAAGTATGTGTTCAGGATAACACATACAGACATACAAGATTGATCAAATACCCCGTCATCTATCATTCCTTAGCATTAAGTGATATAATACAATAGTAGAACCATGTTAGCCCTCCTGCATATATGTATATTCATATATACATACATACATTTTTGTCTCTTTCTTTTCTCCTTTCCCTCGTCCCGTCTGTTCTTTGTTTTTGAACAGATTTCCTTCACGTCTCTTAGTTTATATTCCCACCCTCGGGTTCTTATACCGGTGATACAATACGTTGCGGGCACACGTACCGCTGATTTATTTCACTTATGAGTATGGACTCCAGTTTTGTCCACTTGCCTACAAAGTCCCCAAAACTGTCTTTCTTTATAGCTGAATAATATTCCATTATATAAAAATGCCACAGTTTTTTAATCCAGTCTTCTGTGGATGGACACTTGGGTTGCTTCCACATTTTAGCTACTACAAATTGCGTTGCTATAAACATGGGTGCACATATATCAGAGAGATATGATGTTTTCAGATCTTCTGGGAAAATACCCAGAAGAGGAATAGCTGGTTTGAATGGAACCTCTAGACCTCGTTTGCTGAGAAATCTCCAAACGGCTCTCCATAGTGGTTGCACCAGTCTGCATTCCCACCAGCAGTGTAATAGAGTCCCTATTTCTCCACACCCTCGCCAGCATTTGTTATCGGATGACTTTTTCGTTTTGTTTTGTTTTTATGTGGTACTGGGGATCGAACTCAGGACCCTGCGCTTGCTAAGCAGGCGCTTATGCCACTGAGCTATATCCCCAGTCCAGGATGACTTTTTCATACTGGCCAGTCGTACTGGGGTGAGATGAAATCTCGATGTTGTTTTTATTTGCATTTCTCGAATGACTAAGGATGTGGAACATTTTCTCATATATTTATTTGCCATTTGTATTTCTTTATCTGAGAAGTGTGTATTCATCTCAGATGCCCATTTCTGGATTGGGTCTTTGAATTTGGACAGGTACATGTTTTTTAATTCTTTGTATGTTCTA